>PVLD010013155.1:0-57263 GCA_004027595.1 Dinomys branickii | reverse complement strand
TTCCACAGGCAGTTCAGCAGGCGGAGGTCTGCTGCAAAGGCTGCTCCAATGATTCCTTCTCTTTGGGAGAATGTCCCTTAAGCTTTCTGCTGAGATTTGTTCTTCTGTCTTCCCTTTTTTGGGTATCTGATTCAAAATATTGAGCAGTAGATTCCCCAGGCAGTTCAGCAGGCAAAGGTCTGCTGCAGAGGCTGCTCCAGTGACTTTTCTTTGGGGGAATGTCCCTTAAGCTTTGTGCTGAGAGTTCCGCTTAAAAGGCTGTACAGGTGTTGGTTAGCTATTCACTATCTATTTTTTTTGTTTTTATGCGGTACTGGGGATCGAACTCAGGACCCTGCGCTTGCTAGGCAAGCGCTTATTCCACTGAGCTATATCCCCAGCCCCAGCTATTCCCTATCTAGAGACCTGGGTGAGGTGTGTAAGACCGCTCCCCCGCCCTCCCAGGGTTCCCTGCAGGTATAGGGATGGATCTCCTCCCCCACTCGGTGATCTGGTCGCGAGCGCAGATAGCTCACCCGTTTTCGGTGTCCCTGCAGGCAGGAAGGTTCCAAGGTGCTAGTTTTTTGTGCTATGCTCGCGATCCGCCGCTCACAGCCACTTGTTTCCTCGCGCTCTCTGGGTCTGGGGGAGGGAGCGGGATGCTCCACTCCTATGCTGCTTGCGCCACCCTAGCCACGGACCGCCGGCTGCCGAGGGTCTAGGCTGCGCAACCTGCCCGATGTGCACGAAATGTGGGACTGCCGGGCGTTCCCGCTGCTAATAAGCCGATCTCTGTCGGGAGTCACTGGAAAGCTGCGCCGGCTCGGGAGGCGGAAGGGACCGAGCTGGCTTTACCCCCAGGGCGGTCGGACCCAGCCAAGCCCTCTATCCGCGCGGAGCGTCTCTGGCTCCCAGCGTCTGGGGCTTTCTCGCGTCTCGCCGCGGCAGTTTGGGCCGCCCTACTGCATCTCCCCGGCAGCTCAGAGAAACACGTTCAGTTTGATCTTCGCAGCCGAGGTCCCGGCATTCACGCTCGCCAAGTCTGTCTCGAGCTGGTGGTGTTTATCGAGGAGGATCGCTTCCTTGCTGCTCACCTGGTCGCCATCTTTTGCCGCTTCCTTCTCAATTAATTTTTAAAAAGCTTGAGCCACTGAAAGGATATAAAGCAATGAGCACACTGAGCTCTGATAACTTAGCCTCTGTTACCGTTTTCCACTAACAAGACCCACAGCCCCAAAGAAAGGCAGCTGATTCCAGGTCAGAGATAAGGAAGTGCAAGGTAAGCATAGAACATTTTTCAGTAGAAGGAAGGCAGTGAGCCAGAGGTTGTGGCCCATGCCTGTAATCCCAGCATTCTTAGAGGCTGAGGCAGGGAGATCTCAAGTTTTAGCCCAGCCTGGGCAACTTAGTGACATAGAGAGACTCTGCCTCAAAAAAAGGAGAGGGGCCTGGGGGTGCTGTAGCTAAGTGACAAGGCACTAGGTTCAATTCGCTAGTACCATAACAAAAGCAAGCAAGCAAGCCAGCGCTAAAGGGACGTATGGAGTGGCTTTACTGAATGGTTGCAACTGAGCAAAACTGGAATAATTCATGTATCAAAAAGAATAATAGTGGTGAAGGATTATACCACGTTCATTTAAACAATCTGTTAATGTATTATAATACCCAAATTTATTTTATTTTTATTTGTTTTTTGGTACATTTTAGAGCTACATAGTGCAAACATTCATCATAAGGAATTTGTACCAGTACATGGTGTATCTTACTTCTTCTGTTTTTCCCATTCCCCTTCCCTCCCTTCAGGCCTCTTCTTATTTACAAAAGCTTTGCTTTCATTTTTCCTTCTTTTTCCCCTGTCCCTCCCCCACCTCATTCCCCTCCTCATTTGAACATTTTCTTCTCATTCCTCACTATCTTTTACACGTTTTGGTTCTCACTGACACTTTTGCTTTCTCATGCCAGAGAAACCATGAGTTTATTTTTAACGCATTTTTATTTTTACATTTATTAAAGTCAGAAAAAAGAAACAGGCTCTGCAGAGCAAATCTGGGCCAAGCACCGGGAAAGGAAGCACACACGCAGCCCGCGGGGGGCGCTGTGAGTGGATGCGAGAGCCGCGATGTTCACAGTTTTCAACATGAGGGAGCATTTCTTTCTGCAGAAAAATTCTAGTTAATGAAAAGTAGACTAGAATTAGAAAATTACTGTTTTACAAACAGTAGTGAACAAATGGATGGAAATCTACTAATTATGCGAAACCTTTGAACAGGAGAGAGGACAAAAGCTACCCTGACCAAGGGATAAAACCTGGCAGCACCACCATGGCGCACATTTGCTTCCGGGCCTTGCGGGGTGCTGGGAGGGGGGGAAGAGCAGTGTCGTCAGTGCTGCCTTCTTGTCCAAAAGAGTAAATCTGAACTGAACTATGAAAAAGGGATCAAATCTAGATTGCAGGACACTTCCAAAACAACTATTCCAGACACTTCAAAACGGTAAATCCCAAGGTAGGAAAAACGGGCTGGGGGAGACCTGTCTAATCTTCAGGGATACACGCTGAAGTATTATAGGCATAAAGTGTCACAGTACCTGCAGCTTATTTTTGAAATAGTTATCATCTATCTATCTATCCATAACTAACCTACCATGTATCTGTCTGCCTATCTTTCTGTTTATGTTTCTCTTATGAATCTTATCATCTGTCATCCGCCTGTCATCTGTTTGCCTGTTTATCTATTTATCTACCTTCTATTTATCATTTATCAAACATAAGAGCCAGAAAATATGTCGCACTTGATGAGTCTAGAGAAGAGACAGGTGGAGGTTTTATGCTATTCTTTAAACTTTATTAGCTTGAAAATCTGTCAGAATACAATATTGAGGTGGAGGGTAGAAGAGACTAATGCATGGCTGGTGGTTTAAAAACTAGACTAAGCCGGACATGGTGGTGCATGCACTCAGGAGGTAGAGGCAACAGGACCATTGTGAGCATGAGACCAGCTTGGGCTACAAAGTGAGCTCAAGGCCAGCCTGAACTGCCTAGCAAGACCCTGTCTCAAAAAGAAAAAACAAAAAAACAAAAAAAACCCTAGACTATGAGATAACTAATTCCTATATTTAAATCAGGATTTAAATTTAACGGTAGAGAGCCAGATGTGGTGGCACATGCCTGTAATCCCAGCACTTGTGAGGCTGAGGCAGGAGGATCCTTGTGAGTTCAAGGCCAGCCGGAACTGCATAGTGAAACCCTGTCTCAAAAAAGACAAAAAAAAAAAAAAAATTAACAGCAGAGTGACCTTAGCTAAATTACTAAAGCCATAACTTCTTATTAAGTGCACAATATGGGGCAAAAATGTAGTCAAATGAGACCAATTTTGTTCTTATATTCCAGGAGTGCTGGCCGAATAGAGGATACCACACAGCTGATTCTCTGGTCTGTGTTACATGAGGTAGAATTTTGGAGGGGAGGGTAAAACAGGCCGACACCTGTGACTGTGTTTCAGGAGGGTGAGTAGAGTCATGAAAGATCAAGGAGCTTCTCACTGGACCCAGGGTTGGAGCTGTGGAAGGAACAGCTGCAGAAATGTGCTGACTGGGCAGCAGTGTAAATGTGTGCAATACCAGAGGTTCAGGTTTAAGTTTATTATAATTCTGATCACTAAAAAGTATAGGATTAAATTCATTTACTTTATAGAAATAAATACATTATTAACAGGTGCTTTAGGGAAAAAAAAAACCTTGGGACTCTGAAGAACTCACAGAATTTCCAGATTTTATTTTTTGTTTATTTATTTATTTATTTTTTGGTGCGGGGAATTGAACTCAGGATCTTACTCTTGCCAGGCAGACACTGTGCCACTGAGCTATCTCCCCAGCCAGAAGTCCCAGATTTTAATGGTGGATACATTGTGTCAGCTTGAGAAGTTCAGAAGCTTAACTCAGTAACTCAGCAGTTCTATGTCCCCAGAGTGCAAAGGACACGCCCTAGGGCAGCTGTTTACCCTCCAGGATGTTGTAATGGTTGATTCATTGTGTCAATTAGAGAAGTTTAGAAATTTCACTATGTGACTTAGCAGGGGGCCAGGATCCTCACTTTATAAACATCCTGAGCCCAGCAAGAGGAGGGCCGGGAGGTGGTGTGAGCACCACCCCTGCTGGGGGGTCGGGTAGCCTGCTTACTGTATACAGGAGGAAGTTGGGCTGCTCCTCCTTTTTTGCTCTTGTTGCTCTTTCTGTCTCCCTGCACCATGAGTTGACTCCCTGCCATGTGCCACTCTGCCTTGGAGCCAGCTGATTATGGACTGACACCTCCACAAACTGTGAACTAAATAAACCTTTCCTTCCTTCATTTTGGGCATCAGGTATTTTGTCTCAACAGCAAGAGAAAAGTCACACAGAGAGAATGTGAGAAGACCTTAAGTGATCATAAGTACTAAGCAAAATCATCTGTTTTTCACAGAAAAGGTTTTGCATGAATGGTAGAGAAAGTTATATAGTTCATGCGTTTGGGTGTGGAAATTTGGACTGAAGATATACTGGGACATTATCATGACTAAGAAAACTGCATCTCACACAGTGAAGAGGTCATGAGGTTAAGCAGAAGAATTACCACGAACACTGTCTCTTTAAAGACCAGCTAATTCAAATCCACAGCCACAGTTTGCTTTTGAATTATACTTGACGTGCTAATAGCATATCTTGAAGTTCCGTATGCCTGTGATTTTATCAAAAACTCTGGAATCAGGCATTCTTTTATTTATTTGCTTTTCTTCTTTTGAGACAGTCTTACTCTGTACTTCAGGCTGGGCTTGAACTCACAGTGATCCTCCTTCCTCAGCCTCCCCAGTGGAATCAGATATTCTTAACCAGTCAACTCACCCACAACAAAAAAAAGTGAGAACAGACTTTCCCTCTGAAGTTTTTCCATAGGTGTTTAGTATTTCCCCAATTCTCTTACCTCCTAGATGATAGCAAGAAAAAAGTTCATGGCCACAATGTGATGGACAGCATATATTACTTCAAAAAGGAATTAAAGGTGATTGTCAAATTTTAAGGGAGCAGGGTTGTGGGTAGCAAAAGGAGCCAGATTTGTTCCGTTTGGTGGGAGCTGTTCACTGTAAGCTTCAGTTTGCACAGTGTGCTATAGTCTCTCTAGTTACAGAATTATATGCCGGGAACTCATGTGTGTTAGGGTGACTGTGCTGTTTGTGTGTGTGTGGTGCTGGCATTAAACTGAAGGCCTCATACATGCCCAGTGCACACCTTACCACTGCACTCCATCCCCCACCTATCTGTGCTATTTCCAGCAACTCTCTTTCCCTTTTTTTTTGGTTGTTTTTCCCTATGTAGTTCAGGTTGGCCTCAAACTTGCAGAGATCTTATTGCCTCGGCCTCCAGAGTGCTAGGATTATAGGATGACCACAGGTCGGAGGCCAGTCTGGGCTACACAGTGAACTCAAGGCCAGCCTGAACTACATAGTGAGACTCTGTCTCAAAAAACTAAAAAACCAAAACAAAATAAAACAGAACAAAATAAGGAAAAAAAAATCCTCTTAATGAAGTGAACAGATTGAATGCTATTATCCCCAGTGTGGGTCACAAAAAATGGATAAAAGAGACTGAGGAAGAAAGCTGTGTGTCCTGCCCTTGTATGTGTCCCCAGAGATACCTGTGCACCTGTGCTGCCAGCATGATGCCCTGCGGCATGCTGAGGTGGAGGAACAACTGAGAGGTGCGGTCCCACCTCAGGTCCTCAGGCCCTGGGCTATTCTTGCAGGAGAGATTAGTGCTGCGGAATGTATTAGTTGTCTTGAGAACAGGTTGTTATGAAGCAAAGCCACCTCATGTGCTTGGGTCCTTCTGTTCTCGTGAAATTTCCATTCTCTTCTTCCCATTAAATGTGACTTTATTTTTAATTTTATATTATTTGTGGTGCTGAGGATTGAACCCAGGGCCTTGCGCCTGCTGAGCAAGCATTGTACCGCTGAGCTGTGCCCTCTGCCCTTTAGCCGGGTCCTGTTCTGTTTCTCTGTCGTGTTGTGGGACCTTACCCTGCTCATGACATTCAAGATTTGAGCTAAATAAATCTCTTTTCTTATAAAGTACCAAGGCTCAGGTGTTTTGTTAAAACAACTCAGAAGGACTGGCACAGCGTGCACAGAAAGCTGTTTTCAGGAAGAAATCTATGGTTTCAGGTTATTAAGTATTATATACGATGAATGCTGGCAATAGAGGAGAAGGCTGATGTATTTCTGCCCAGAGGTGACACTCGTTCTACAAAAGAGAGCTGCAAGCATTTAGTGTATCACTGGACTTGGTTGGACATGCCTATCATTCTAGCGCTTGGAAGGCTGAGGCAGGAAGATTGCAAGTCTGAGGCCAGCCTTGGCTGCAGAGCGAGTTCAAGGCTGGCCTGAACCGCATAATGAGAGTCTGTCTCAAAAACAACAATAAGAACACTTGCCTTGAACACTTGGATTCAATCCCTGGTACTCAGAAGAAAAAAAGAAAAAGAAAAGAAAAGAGAGGAAAAGAGAAGAGAGAAAAGGAAGAAAAGAAAAATTTAGTGTGTACGTAGACTTATTTTTTATCTTATATTTAGAGCCAAAAACATGGCAATCATATATTCTTTTTTTTTGTACAGGAATCGAAGTCAGGACCTTGTACTTACTATGCAGGCACTATGCTGCTGAGATGTATCCCCAACAAACATATATTCTTGTACAAAAATAAAAATTTAAAAATTTAAAAATTATTTTGTTTTCCAAAAATGACCAGAGCTGCAGAATAAGAGCAAATGTTCAAAGAAATTTGAACTTGCTATTTCCTGCCCAGGTGACCTGTGTGGTGTTTGCAAAATGTACTATGTTTTTAACCTAAAAAAGAAGAAGAAAAAGCCTCGGGCCACGTTTTTTATTTTAGTTTATTTTTTTCTTCTTTTTAGTGGTACCAGGGATCAAACTCAGGACCTTGTGCTTGCCAGGCAAGCGCTTATTCCACTGAGCTATATCCCCAGCCCACATTTTTTATTTTAGACAGGTCACCGCTGCATAGCCTAGGCTGGCCTCAGAGTTGCGATGTAGCTCAGAGCGGCCTTGGATTTGAAGGCTTCTTACATCAGTCCCCCATGTGCTGGGATTACAGGCATGGGCCTCCAGGACAGGCCTTGGACGAATTTCTTTCTTTCCATTGTTGGGGATCAAACCCTGGGGGCCTCAGACACGGAGGAAAGTGCTCTTTCCCTGAGCAATATCTCTATTCCTGGACAAAAATTTTAATTATTCTCAGCCTAGGATTTATTGTTGTGTCAAAATACTTACATAATCTGAATCATATTTGATGCATGACTCAGGTATTTACAACTTAGGTGTTCAGCTCAATAATAGTTATTTTTACAACTTACATATGAATCCTAGTGGAATCCTTAACAACCTGTTAAATAAAAAATTCATGAAGCCAATCTTAAAAGAGATAAGGCTGATAGTTGGCGTGTTGGGGATAGTTAACTTGGAAGGGTCACCAGACCTTGGTCTGTACCTGATATTCATTCCTGGGTGTCTATGTTGAAGTTGGCCACAAAATTGTGTTTGCCTTATTTATTCTGGTCAGCAAAATGGTGAGATCAGCTTCTAACATCAGAGAATATTTCCTTGCTGCAAGGGAGAAGGAAAGAGATTTCAAAATAATGGCGCATGGAAAACACAATTCTAAAGGAGAGATCTAAATAGTGTTTAACATAGCAAATGGAAACGTTATGCATTTTGTCTTTTTCTTTTTAAAACCATTTTTGTTTTTAAAAAGTCTAATAAAATGCTTCCTGGATCAATTTTACACAGTAAGAGACATTTTAAAAATTTATGCCCTCCTTTACAGTCTTGGTTGGCATCTCATAGTTTAGAAAACATTAAGTTAAAGAAAAGTTAGTTTCTATAAGATTCAATAACATCAGTTTCTATTTATTTAAAAAAATTCAAATGGTAAACCCTAAAAGTTTATTTAAATAGATTTATTTTGAAATTTAATATAAATATGATAATTTTTGAGCAAACCAGTTTCTTACAATATAGTTAACATTCATAAGGGAACAAAGTTATCATAGGTTTAGAACATATGCTTGAGTATTTGTTTGATTTTAATATTACCACTAGATTTCTTTCTTTTTTTACCCTTTGAGGAAAAGAACAAAAAGATGGAAAATAATTTGTCCCCTTATGGCTTCAAAATTTCCAGAAATGCTAAATCTCTTTTTAAGATGTTAACTGATGTCAGTTGCAATTGTTTATAAGACTTGGAATTTTCCTATACTAATAAAAACTTGGCAGATGGGTGAGTTTTGAGATTCGGTCTGAGAGGATTTATGCTTATTTGAATGGGACCACTGTGCCCATTTTACAATTGTTTCAAATACTGAATTTTAAACGTCTAATTTCAAGATTCTTTCCTCTACAGCACTGTTGTGGCGGGTTGTTTTTTACAGGAGCATCACCGAGCAGCTCCCTCAACCCCCCGTATTCTTCTGTTGAAACTAGAGTTCAGACAGCCTTCAACAACGGTGTTGCATTGCAATGAAAACCATTGTTTTACTGAGACACTTTGGCCTTCATATGCCATTATAAGGGGGAAATAAAAGCTTTAGCTTGCTTTTAATTAGTCTTGGCCATATAGAGCACGTCTATAAAATGTTTATTGTATTGTACCCTATAAAATTTGTGCCACATTTCTGAATGCAAGCACAGCACCCTGTTGTCTTAGGTGCATGGAAATGAAACACAACTTCTTAATTCTGTGTTGGTGAGAACAAGAAAAGCTCTACAGAGGTAAACTAAGAGCTTGTTCAAGCACGACACTCAGATTAGAAAGAAAGTAGCGAGTGTGCCGCATAGGTACCTCTGCTTTTTATCAAGCAGTATGAAGGGAATGATATTTTGTGTTAACTCCCCACCCTGCCAATGCGAAATATTGAATAGAGTGATTTCTTCAGATTGGTGGCAAATAGGCGCAGTCTAACAAACTACGTGCTACGTAATTTTGAAATAAAGGTCTCGCTAGAAAGAAAGCTGTAATCGGCCCTTAGCCATGGGATACCGTTTTCAGCAAAAAAGAGAAAATAATCAGTGAAGCAACCAGTTGGCTGAAATGAGGAAATAGGGAGGGAATAATTATCAGTTTGTAATCGCTGTGACCATTACCCTTCTCAATAGTCCCCTCTTGAGTGAGGACTCTGCACCTGGCACTTCAGTGCGGTGGCAGCTGAGAGGGGACACAGAGGCCAGGCCATAATGGCCTGCTGCCCGGCCCTCTGAGCAGGTCGCCTCTCAACGGCCGCAGATGTTTGTGAAGAATGATCACTCCTAGGTACCCTCCTTCAGCATAATCCCAGGGCCCTTGTTGCCGCCCGCAGCTTGAGCTCTTGAATATAAAGGCTGGGCCTGAATTAAAGACCTGAGAAAGCTTTGCTCGGCCCAGCCTTAGATGTCTTAAGCAGACTGTGAAAATAACTGCCAGCAAATGAGCAGGTTAATTTTAAAATAGGGTTTTTTGTTGGTTTGTTTGTTACATTAAATGGATGGTATGCTGCTTCTGGTAAGTTTCTGTGAACTGATAAACTTGTCTGATGTCACTTTCTGAGTGTGAAACGCGTATGCACAAGCTGGCTAGGCTATAATTGCTTTTTATTAAACTATTAAAAAGAAATAAAGGGGCTTAAAATCAGGTGTGGTCAATAAAACACTGTTTGAGTTGGCACTGAGGCCGCTGCATAGGTTTTCTTGTTGAGCTGGTGCTTTAAGTCTGTCACTTGTATTATCGATGGCTGAGTGCAATTTTGCTTCAAGAAAATACCGTTTATAATTTTTATCAACTATCATTAGGGTGCATTCTTAGTTGATGAATGGCCTTCATGTTCAAGCCAAGTGATATAGCCACTAGATTTATTGTATTTAGTAGTGACATATGCTTTTTGATTAGTAATGACTTTCAAAAGGAGAGGAGTTTAAAGAAGGCTCCTTACATCTTCCATTTGAACTAATAAACATGTTTATTACCATCATAATATTGTCCAAATGAGAGGTTAGTTTCTTTCTTTCTTTCTTTCTTTCTTTCTTTCTTTCTTTCTTTCTTTCTTTCTTTCTTCCTTCCTTCCTTCCTTCCTTCCTTCCTACCTTCCTTCCTTCCTTCTTTTTCTCTCTTTCTTTTCACACTTTCTCTCTCTCTTGCTGAGGCAAAGTCTCACTATGCAGTTCAGGCTGGTCTTGAATTCATATGTAGCCTAGGCCGGCCTCCACCTCATTGGGATTCTGCGGCCTTAGTCTCCTGAATGCTGAGATCACAGGAGTGCTCCACATGCAAACAATTCTTAATAAAGAAGGTCGTTAATAACTATTTGAGGTGTCATGTTATTGAAAAAGAAATATTTTCTCTGTCTTTCATGGCATGGTTTTACAATTTTGGTTGAAGCTGAAATCACTGACATTTTTTTGTCTGCCTTTCTATGTAGTCTGCCTTCCTCTGGGAAAACACTTGTCCTCCTTCCTGGAACTGGTGAACTCTGTTTGGACTGGCCGAAAGGAGTTGCCCAAGAGGCAAACTGGGCTCTGTAAGAGGTCAGTATCCAAAGAATGGGATCATGGTTGTATTGGCACACACGGCACACACATTCCATCCCCTGGGCCTATCCAGCAGCATGTACTAGGAGCTGTTTTCTTTTCTTTTTAAACTTTTCTTTGGTGCTGAGGACCAAACCAACGGCCTCACAGCATAGCTCCAGTAAATTGCTCATGCAACATACTACGCATTCTGTCTAAAGTCTGTGCGTTCACTTTGTGGGGAGACCAGTTATCTGTATCCGATGACTTCAATACCACATAAGATATCTGAGACTTACTGGTACTACTTCTCAGCAATAAATGCTTTTTTGGGGGGGGTGCAGGGGATTGAAGCCAGCAGTTTTCACATGCCAGGAAAATGTTCTACTATTGGAGTTACAGCCCCAGCCCAGTTGATACCATTTTTTTTTTTCAAGTAAACAATTTCAATCTCCCCATCTCTGCATTTTTTTGAGAGACGATGACTATAATACTTCTGCTGTCCCAGTGATGGCACTGTCACAAGACATAACTTCATACACATTCTTCATGTCCATTTGTGAGACAGTGAAATTAAACTGGGTCGCAGAACTGTGTCCATTATCTGGAGAAGATTGTTATGAGGTTTTAATTAGAAGTTATGTCCACAGAGAGATTTATGGCTGTAAATTTCCTCATACACATGGTTTTCATTATCACGGCGGTGAACCAATAACTTTTACGTGATTCCCAGTGCCCCTTCCTCCACCCCCCATGAAACTGAAATCACAGTAGAGGCCACTCAGGTTCCTGAAAAAAAAGTGAACATTTATAGATGATGTTGAAACAGAAATCCTTCTGTTTAAGAAATAAACCAGAAATACCACAGAAAAAGATGAGCAAAGTTATGATTTGTCATGTAAGTGTGGGAAAGTTGAACCTAAGGATTGTTCTAGCAGTAGTTTTTTAATGTGTATTTTCTCATGAAGAATATCTTAGAATACTCATGTAAAATTTGGCTTGGGAGGGTGATCACAAACTGATGTAAGGTGCCCCAATCATTTCACCAGTATGTTCTACACCATTATGTCTAGGATTTGTGTGACAACTAGCCTTTGCCTGTTCTGATGCGCGCGCACGTGCATGCACACGCACACACACACACACACACACACCAGTTATATATACTGCTACATTATGATATGGGCTATCTTCTGAAATAATGATTATTTTTCCTTGGTGAAAATTATGACTGTTGTGTATGGTTAGGCAATCTTCACATTAGACGTCGTAATTCTGAACACTCCCTTCCTTCCCTAGGGAAGCCATCTAAATCTGCTGTCTTCAGATCAAAAGGAAAGATGGGTAAGAATGAGCCTCAAAATTTGTGAACAGGAGGACCTGCAGAACGTCCGAAATATGGTCTCTATTCCCATGTCATAATTATTAAGCTTTCAATAGCTATTGATTGAGGAATCATGCTAAAATTACTACCAATGAATTCAGCAGTATTTTAAAATAAATTGATAATTATCGTGGTGATTTCTATATACATTTGAGAAATAATAGAAAAGCAGTTTGCAATATATTATTTATTCAATATAAAAGTTGATAAACCAGTAGGCTTAGGAACAGCCTTGATGTGGGCCCGTGACCTACAGAGTTGAACATTTTGTGTTAAAATAAATTCAAGCAGTGCATGGTTCATTTTAAAACAATAATAAATAACAACAGCAGAAGCAGCAACAATTTCTTTAGGCCCTTAGGACATGCTTATGAACTTCTTGACCTTTATAGGAGAAATAACATCTGCAGAATTAAAATAAATTTCATGAAACTTTTTCAAAAGTTTTCATGACACTGCAAAACAATTTTATTTATAGGATTGTCATAGTGCCAAAGATGCACTATTTAAAAATATTGGTGGGCTGGGAATAGAGCTTAGTGGTGGAGCATTTGCTTAGCATGCACAAAGCCCTGGGTTCAATCCTCAGCGCTGCGAAAGAAAGAAAAAAAAAAGATAAACTTGTCTGCTCTTCAAAATATATCTGATGACCCTCCAGGTTAAAACATTATTCAGTGTAAACACTAATCATAAAGCAGTCATTTTGATTTTGGCTCTGGAAATTTCTCAGACTAGAAGCAATAATCTATTGAAATATCCTGTGGGAATGTCAGACGCTTGGAAAAAGAGGTCAAGGAAAATTACTGTGCATTGAGTGCCTAGAGTGCGTTGGGCATTGCTGCAGCATACAGTGTTGTGCTGATCCCCTAGAAGAACCCTACTGTGTACTCACAATTAGCTCCTGAACAGCCAAAGCAGTGTACAGAGATGAGAGCTGTAGGGGAGGGAGCACGCGGGAAAAATACATTCTTGGGAAGAGCTTCACCATCTGGACCAAATGGCGCTGGGAAGCCTTGGCTTAGACATGAACTTAGAATAATAGGTGAAGAATCCCAGCATCACTGAAGGGTGGACCCAGCCTTAGCAACCGCACAGCTATTGTGCTGCAGACAAACAACACATAACACAGAGAGAACCGGGCCAAGGGAAAGGCTCGCTGAGCGCGCAGCCAAGGAGGGCTGCAGGAGTGAAGAGGCAGCTGCAAGTCCTCTGAAGACCAGGAGGAGCCGATTTCAGATTTCAATAGGGCTGAAAATTCACATCTAGCCCATAGTTGGAACTTAGTGAGTTTTTGTGCTTTTGAAATACAGGATAAGTGACTATTGTAGAAACTATTTCTACATTGTAAACTTCTCTCAAACTTAATGGGTAAAGCAGGCATTCATTACGCTCATGGGCTGTGAGGACTGGGAGCCGGAGAGTGGAAGGCTGGTTGAACGCTAAGTGACTCACAGGGCACAGCCTGAACCATCTGTCTTCACTTACGTGCCCACAGTGGGCTGTTGGCTGGGGCCGCCTGCGGGAATGCATCACCTGGCTTTTCCATGTCCCACAGACTGGTCTGCCCCGGGTGACATCCCAGCCTGTTTTCCAAGAGCAAGCAGCCCGGGATGCCAGGAAGAAGCTGTTTACCTTTTAGAACCTTGCTGTTACTTCTGTCTTCAGCACAAATTCAAGGGGTGGTGACAAAGGCTACGCTTGGGTGAAGGGTCATACGAAGAGCAGAGAGGACAAGCGTGCAGGACGGAGGCGCTGTTGATGCTGCTGCAGTTGAAAAATGACAATCTGCCGCAGTGACAATTGTTGGTGGTGCTGAGAGGAGGGAGAGAGACTCCTTAAATTGGTCTGGGAAGATCTGAAACGTGAAGAAATTTTGGAGTGAGAGAAAAGGGACTTGAGGTTCTCATTGCCAGTCTATTTTTGTCCATGATGTACTCTACCACTGAGGTACAGCCCCAGCCCATTTTATTTATTTTGCTCTATTTTATATTTTATACAGGATCTCACTAAGTTGCCTGGGCTGGCCTGGAACTTTCGGCCCTCCTGCCTCAGCCTCCTGAGTAGCCTCCGGATTACAGTTGTGTGTCACCACACCCAGCTTCGCTGTCAGTCACTTCATTGACGCTAGTCCTGCTGTGCTTCAGGCTGGAGATGAGTCTATGCAGCTTAGCCTGGAATCCGAGATCATTAGAGAGGCGCTTCTAGCTGAGAAGGGCTCCTGGGCATTAGCTAAAAATGAAGCTCCTGGAATTGGAGACCAGGGCAATAACAGCACCATCTTATTAAGAGGCTCGAACTTTATCATTCTCTCTGATGACAGGCAGTGATCTCTTAAAGGTCAGTGTATTTAATTTTGAAGACAGCGGAGATGTGAGGCCGAGACAGGGTCCTATCCAGTCATTCTCAGATTGGTGCCAACTGCGTGCCAGTCCAGGGGGTGGGGACAACCCAAGAGAAAGGGTAGGTCAAGGCTGAGCTGAAAGGCAGAGACAAATGGCATAGCCTTGGAGGTCAGTGGCAGTCAGCAGACAGCACAGAGCTTCCCAGGAGGAAAGAACTCACTGGGTTCAGGTCGCAGGGGGCCTAGCACCTGCCTTATAGAACCTGGTCTAAATGAGCAGTCCCAGCTCACAGAAGAGCAGGGATAGACAAGCCCCCTACCCCTGCTTGGCCCAGGCTCTTTTGGCTGGGACTGAAATTACTTCCTATGTAAACATTTTAAATCCCACAATATGATTCAGGTTAAGTTATCCCCTGGGTGCATCTTTGATCTTTACTTTTTTGTCCTCTGTGCTTTACAATATGTATTTAAAAGTGTGTTTTGAACTCGTTTTCAAAAGCCTCAATTAAAAAAAAATTCGCACGCCTATCTCTTTCTCTGTGTTCTTAAATATTTTATTGGGGTTGTAAACATAGTGTGGAAACAGTCAGCAAATGCTCAGTTCTTCCTTGGCTGCTTTATCCCATGAATGAATAACATAAACATTTTGCCCTTCTTGCTGACAGCTGCCTTCCCTTCAGCTCTGGGTGCGTCATTAGTGCCTTTGGGGAGAGGAGTGAGGAAACAAACACAAAACTCAAAACACTTTGCCACTTACTGTTGCTTCCATTAAAATGATCAGAGGAAGGACGGGAGTGTCAGTACTGGTGAAAGTGATTTTCACAATGATTTTTTGCCCCCAGCTATCTGCTACCTGCTTGGAGCTCTGCCCACAAATAAACAAGATTCTTTTTAATAGATGTAAATATACAAACCATAGCTTTGTGTAGGATTTCCCGTTCTAGACACCCGAGCCTCTTTGCAGAGTATCTTTCAGTAGGATTCTGGATGTCATTTACCTCTGTCAGTCAGGTGCTCAGATGTTCATTTTAAACTGGAAATGAGGCAAAGCTCTGTTTCTGCGCTCTCTGCTCTTCACTGAATCAGCACTGTTGCGGCACTGACTGGCCGCTTCCCAGTTGTGGCAGTCGTGCTGTATTTCCAGAGTTTTCCATCTTGTAGGTGGCTCTCTTCTTCTTTCCTCTCTGCATTGCAGACGGGACCCCGAGCATTTCACATGCTAAGTGAGCAAGTGCTGCGCCACCGCGGAGCCACCTCCTCACTGGCCAGTGACTGCTTGTTCATGGAGGACGGCTTCCCTTCCGCATCACAATTCTGAGAAATGTCTGTCTACCTTGATCTTTTTTTTTTTTTTTTCTTTTTGAACATTTTTAAACCATTTAATGAACATTAATCAGTCTTTCAGTAGACTTGCTAGAGTACATTCTGAGCTCTGAAATTGATCCCTTGCTGAAACAGGACGTTTATCTGGCTCAGGTAGGAAAAGAATCTTCTTAGATTGTTCCAGACATTCATAACATTAATTTAGGAGCACAGCTGTTATATAGCATGTAGATTTTTTTTGTGTGTGTGACAAGACCTCACTATGTAGCCCGGGCTGGCCTCAAACTTGTCATGGTCCTTCTGCCTCCGCCTCCTGAGTGCTGTGGCCCCAGCCTGGCTTAGAATGTAGATTCTAATGCTAGTTTTCTGTCAGTCAATACACCAATCTGCAGAGACTGAAGGCCTTTTAGAATATGTGATGGCAGAATTTGCTGTATTGCAAAATAAAAGAAATTGGATTTTTTTTCAGGAAATAGCATTTGTCAGCTTTTCTTGAAGCTCAGCATGGGCATGTGACTGAGTCTCATGCTGGGTGCTGTAAGGGGAAGCTATTTTATGACTCCTGGGAGGAATCATTAACAAAAGATAACTTTCCAGCCAGGTGTGGTGAGGCACACCTGCAATTCCAGCACGCTGGGCTGAGGTGGAGGGATTGTAAGTTTGAGGCTGGCCTGGACTACACAGCAAAGACTCTGTCTTAATCCTTTCTTCCCCCTAATAAAAAAGTTAACTTTCTAACAGCTCCCTGTGGAGTAGATGGAACCCACAAGATAAACTAACAGAGTTGTTGTAGGGTATGAGAAAGAGCAGGACCAAAAAAAACTTCATGGATTTTTGTCAGAGCTACCGGGGGGGGGGGGGACAGATAGGTGACCAGCTGACATGGGCAAAGCTTTGGCTAGAGGCTTGGGTGACAGTTTGGGACACGGTGAGTTAGAGATACATATGCAAGATCTCTGCTGAAGATGGTAAGTAGGAGGCTTCATAGGCAGGTCCAGAATCCAGGAGAGAGATTGAAGCTGGAGAAGTAATTTTGAGTCTTTGGCACATGAATGATTTTTGAAGGTAAAAGATAGCATGAGCTCCTCAGGGGCAGGCATAGCAAGGCAAGAGAAAGAGCCAAGGACTGAGCCCTGTGTTCCATAATATTAAGAGCTCAAGGACAGGAGGAGAAACCTGCAACAGAGACAGGGAAGAAAGTCTAGGAAGCTTGACATCCTTGAAGCTAAATACAGAAAGCAAAACAGAGTGAGTGTTTGAGCAAATATTGCTGACAGGTTATATGAAGTGAATAGTGAGTGTTAATCATGGACTTACCCCAGCTAGGGGGAGAGGTGACATGGTGTTAGGGCTTGTGTCTAGCTGTCCCCTCAAAGCCTGTGCAGCCCTAGGTGAGGCCTTTTCAGAGGTGGCTGGATCTAGAGTGTGTGATTGTTTCATGGTGCAACGCTAGGATTAAGGGTGCCGGGGTTAAGGGTGTGTAACTACTCAGTCAGTCCACTGATCGTCTTGTTGCAGCCTGAGTCCCTGTAGCCTGGATACAATATAAGGGACAGAAAGAGACTTGTCTTCTCCCTTGCTTACTTTGCAACTGTGGACTGTTTCTCCTCTGCAATGTCCATCTGCCGTGCCACCCTACCTTGGAGCCAATGATTATGGGCTGAAAACTCTACAAACTGTGAGCTAAATACACCTTTTCTCCCTTAACTTGTGGACATTGGGTATTTTGTCTCAGCAATGATAGAAGTAGCTAAGACAATGGCAAGAGTGATTTAGTGGAGAGGAGGGATGAACTCTGATTGGAGCTGGCTTAACACTGTCTTTCCATTGACTGTGGCTGTGGGGGTGGATCAGTAATTCATGTTTTCCTTTTTCCCTCCTGGTTTCCCCTCCATCATATTTATTTGTTAGGGTTCTTTTTCTCTGAGACTCTGTTATTGCAAAGTGCACTCTATTTTTCCATGTTTACTTTCTTTACTTTTCCTAAATCAACTAAATAAGCACTTTTGCTACCCCTATTAGGTAGCTAGGAGGTGTCGGAGCCAGTATTTGAACCCAGACCCCACGTTGCTAAACTCTTTGATGTTCTTCTGAGGACAGATATGACACATTTCCAATCATCAGAAGGAATCAGAAGTTTGTTAGAGCACACAGAAGAGTGAGCAGATACGATAACTCAATGGAATAAGGAAATCTAGCTAGGAAACCCTACATCAGGACTTAATGACCTGCAAAGAAGAGGGGCAAGGTGGGTCCCAAAGAGCAAGTAGGAGTTAGCCAAAAGGGACCAGGAGACGGTGAGAGTGGGAACGGAAGTGAAAGGAGGGCGATGCAGAAATAATTAAGATGTGTTATGCACATGTACCGCTCACCACAACGAATGTAATCCCTGCATACTGCAAACATGTCCTGATAGAAAGAAAAGCTAAAATTGAAAGGAAAAGTGAAGTAGACGAAGCGGGAACCCCAAAGGAAACGTTCTGGGAGGAGCAGTCCAGGGCGCAGAGGTCTAGGGTTATAGGAGAAGAGGGCACATTCAAATAAACGTGTTTTGTTGTGAAAAGCCTCATGAATTCTTTACAGATTCTGGAGTACATCTTAAGGGCAGTGGAGAGTCACTAAAGGATTTAAGTGGAGAATCATATCCCCAGACTGTACATCAAAGAGCTCTCACTAAGCTGCTTCTGAATAGGATGTAGCACTGTCCTGCAATTCAGTGTTTTTCCTGCAATAACTAGGGGCATAAAACAAACACAAAAACAATTTTACAGATAGCAGAGAGCTGAGAAGTGATAAGGTGAATTGACATTATTGGGAATGAGAGAGAGGGAGAGAGAGAGAGAGGGAGGGAGAGAGAGAGGGAGGGAGAGAGAGAGGGAGGGAGGGAGAGAGAGAGAGACCTTCTGTGAGGAGCTGTACATGCCCAGGCATTTTCTTTCCTGGGGGCATCTCCTAATTCTAAACTCATACTGCACATTAGACTCGGCCCATGCGAAGAATGCTACTTAGGGAAGTGGACTTCAGTTTTGACAATCATGTAGGGCTGACTGACAGAATGGAAAATTACAGTCCTAAAGGCATGATGCACATGGAGGGCTGGGCACTAGGCAAAGGGCTTCTGAAAGGTCAAGTGAAATCTTCAGGAACCTGATGGTGCTTAGAAAACAAAGTCAAACTGGAGGGAGTGACCACCTCAAACACTAAGGGAGTCTCTCCTTTGTCAGACTTGAAGCTGTGGAAACAGGAGGGAAAGAAGTAGATCAAAACCCCAAAGGGTATAGACCTAAATCGCCCTGTCTTTCAGGGCAAAAGGAGAGACTCAGCAGGATATGGGCCACACCCAAGGGCAATGAATGAGATGGAATTGGTATTCCTGAGACTAACTCGTTCCTGATGTAGCTTAGTTCTTGATTGTAAATTGAACTGATCAGCACTCTGTGGCCTCCACAGCTTTTTCATACACACTGTCTGCTGAGAAATCATTTGGCATGTAAAGAGGTGGTGTGTGTGACTGGTAATTAAGAGAGAGAATAAACAATAGAAGAAGACCAATAGATGATCAGATCTGGAAGTTAGCAGATAAGAACGTTAACATAATCTGTCCGTAGCTTTCATAGTAACTGATAGAGTAAGCACAAAAATCTGTAAGAGTACAGAAATTATGCACACCATGATGAGTCCATTTAATATCATTTACTTATGTAAATTATGTACAATATGAGACCCACAAACCCAGTTTAAGTAAATTTTTTATTTTCAAGTATATGTGGCACATTCACCAAAAGAGATTGTATATAATACCATAAAGCATGTTTTAGAGAATTAAATCATGCAGTGTATCCTCTGAAAAGAATAGAACGAAAGTAAAGCTCACATACATAAAAACTCCCTAAAAGGTCAATGTGATGGTGTATGCCTATAATTCTAGCACTCTAGGAGGCTGAGGCAGGAGGACAGCAAGTTAGGGCTCAGCCTGAGAAATGTAGTGATTTGGCAAGAGCCTATCTCAAAATAAAAAATAAAAAAGGAGCTGATTGTATATTACATTGTGAAAGTCTTGGACTCAAAGCCCAGTACTGGGAAAACCAAATTTCCAATGTTGAGAATTAGCCAACATTGTACTTCTGAATAATTCACTGGACGTAAGAAATTACAATGGAGTAAAGGAAATACATTGAACTGAATAATGATAATATTATATATGAAAACTCATTAGAGCAAACTTTACAATTTTCAACACATGTATTTGGAAAGAAGAGCCAGGCATGGTGGTGCATGCTTGTAATCCCAGCACTAGGAAGACTGAGGCAGGATGATTGGTGTGAGTTCAAGGCCAGCCTAAGCTACACAGTGACACTCTTTCTCAAAAAAAGACAGAAGAAAAATTTGAAACCATTTCTTAAGCTTCTCCCTTATTAACTTTGATAAAGAAGGGAAAATCAAACCCAAGGAAAGGGGAAGGTAGAAATTAATGAGGTTGTCAGTAAGATATACAGTAGAAATACAATAAAGAAACATCAATGAAGCCAAAAATCTTTTTGTTATTTGAAGATTGTAAGAATTGATGAACTTCTAGCAAGACCAATGAAGCACAAAGGGAGAAAGTACAGATGATGTAGTTGGAAATGAATGAGAAATGTAATTACTGGCTCTACAGGCAGCATGAAAATTACGAGAAGATCATGCACAGCTTTCATGCCTTGAGAGGGAAAAGGCAGAGGCCTTTCATGTGGCGTGCAGATTTGCTGTGCTTCTTTCCTCTTCAGGATAATATTCCTGTATTTAACTGTGCTCTGTTTTTTCTGTCCTTTCTTGAAAATAGTCCCCAGTCTTCGGGAAAAGGCTCCTGCTCATTCCCCAGAAGGGGAAGATCCAGGACACAGTGCTAAAATAGACTTTGAGATGATACGGCTGAGCGTATGCCTGCTTCATCACCAACTCCAGGAATACACGGTATTTCCATTTCTTAAGACTTTTTGGAATAGTTTCTGTGGTAAAATTGACTTCTTGGCTTTTTTCTGCTGTTTAAGGATTACATTTTCTCAAAACTGCTAATTTAATTCTATTGCCACTTATTCTTTGGCTTTCTAGCTTCCAGAATCATACAACCTTGAAGTCTTTTTGCATTTTCTTGATTCCTGCAAATGTGTGTCTATTTTAAAACATTGTAGTGTAGTTCTTTTTTTCTTTCTTTTTTTTGGTCTTTTTGAGGCAGGGTCTCACTATGCAGTTCAAGCTGGCCTTGAACTCACTTTATAGCCCAGGCTGGCCTCAAACTCAAAGTGGTCGTCCTGCTTCAGCCTTCCAAGTGTTGGGATTACAGGTGTGCACCACCACCCTTGGCCTGTAGTGTCTTCCTTCCTTCCTTCCTTCCTTCCTTCCTTCCTTCCTTCCTTCCTTCCTTCCTTCCTTCCTTCCTCCTTCCCTCCCTCCCTCCCTTCCTTCCTTCCTTCTCTTTTTTCTTTCCTTCCTTCCTTCCTTCCTTCCTTCCTTCCTTCCTTCTTTCTTTCTTTCTTTTTCTTCCTTTCTTTCCTTCTTTCTGTGTTTTTAAGACATTCTCACTATACAGTTTAGACTGGCCTTGAACTCACTACATAACATAGACTGACCATGAACTCAAGGTAATCAATCCTCCTGCCTCAGCTTTCTGAGTTCTGGGATTATAGGTGTAAGCCACCACACCTGTCTTGTAGGGGTGGTTTCTTCATACCCCGCTGTAGTGTATTTCTGAGCAAAGACCCTTAAATGTACATTTTCAATCTTCCAAAGTCCTGAAATAGATGATGAACAACTCATGATAATTTAATCAAGTGCCAAGATGGTGACAAAGTGTTTAAGAATGATAAAACCTTCGGAAGATGGACGCAACCTATGAAGACAAGTGCTTCTAAGGTTGTGCCACATGATCTTATTAAAAAATGGCTGGGATCAGGGTAGCAAATATAGAACAGAAAGGTTTACGCATGTGAAATGGAAAAAGCTGTATGAGTGAAGCACAGACTGAGAAATAACGCTAGAGGCTCCCCGGGAGGACAGACATTGTGGCCCACAGCAGAAGCAGTATTGAATGAAGCTCTCCTGGGAGCCTTTTCAGATTATCTTGAATATGCTGAAGTTATCCATAATTTAATTATAGGAAATATGCCTATCAAAGGCACCATCACACATGGTGGGAAGTTCTTAAACTTAGCAAAAATATAAACTAAGGAGAATGTTTGTAATTTTGCATACTCCATCATCTGAGAAAAAAAAACCCTCGTTATTCACTCTGTGTTCAGTGCCAAGTGTAACCGTGGCATAGGGCATGGTTCTAATAAATATTTGTGGGCAAAAGGAACAAATGGACTTAAAGTGAGGTTAGCACAAGGGAAAGTGGCACCAAGAGGAAAGACTGTGCACAGTTGAGGATATTTCATCTCCAACCCCAGCCACAATATAGGTGTAGGGGTCACAAGGACCATTCCATTCCATTTTACTCTTAAAAAGTGTGGGTTGGGATTTTGACCCTTATAGTCTATGGAATACTCTAGTGAGATTTGGATTTTAGGCAAAGTATTCTTTTGCCAGGGAAGGGTTGGGTTTGAGGAGGAAAGACTGGCCTGAGATAGATTGGTGTAGGGCTTCAGAGGTGTCTTAGTTACTTTCTTGTAGCCAAGACATAAGACCCAGAACCCACCACAATTAAAAGGAAAAGAAGGTTCATTTTCCTACAGTTTGTAGCAGTTTCAGTGAACAGTCAGCTGGGTCCAAGGAAGGGCAACATGGCAGAGGGGCACGGCAGAAAAGAAACAGCTCATGACATGGCAGACAGGAAGCAGAGAGGGATCATGGGAGGAAGGAAAGAGAGGCACCCTTCCAGGCCTTGGCCCTGGTGAGCTCCTCCTCCAACCAGCTTCACCTCCCAACAGTCCGTTTAGCTATAAACTTATGGGGGGGGGGACTAATTCCCTGGGGGCATCATGTGCCTGTGAACCAGTCACCTCCCCCAAGCCCCGCCTATGAGCACATGTGGCACTGTGGGGACATCTAGACATAAACCACAACAAGGGAGAGTTGGACACAAGTCAAGATCAACTCTGAAGCTGGCAAAGAGATTTGGGATTACTTCCCTCTCTGAGTTTGTTTCTTCTTAGGTAAATGTGGAGTAGTGGTATCTCAGGAATGGTGTGAGGATAAAATCAGATTGTATCTACGAACCCTGATGTCCACAGGTGTTCACAAAAACTGTAAAGGGAGAAAGAACTCAGCTGTCTCTTAGGTTTTTTCCTGCTTCAGTCCGTACTCCATGACGTCTGTGGGTTACAGCCTCATGGACACATGGGATTCATGGTGGGGGAGGGTGTTAGAAAATCCCACTGCGAGTCCATTCCCCAGACCATCTGCATCAGCCTTTCTGAGGCTGGGGCCCTGAGTCACCATCTTCTAAGTCCCCAAAGGGCTTATGTGTCTGCTGAGATTAATGTGAGGGAAACCAGGGCTGAATGAGAGTCCCAGATGTTCTGTCATCAGTACCCACGGACCGCTGTCCTTTTCACTCCGGGAGCAGAGAATGTTATTCTCTTTGTGGTGATGCATATTTATGTCAACTCCCTTTGCTGGCTACCAAGTTTTCAATTTGATTTTCCTCTCTCACAGATTCTGGGATCTCTATCTGTGGTTTGGACAGAATACAGAGTTGGGGAAGCATTTGCCCTAAGTTCCTAAGCTTGAGTTAAGGCAAGCTTATCTCTTCAAGTGAACGACGCCTTGTAACCATCCTGCTAATAGATTAGCCCAGCCCGCCCCAGTTACCATGGCTTCCCCAAAGGGGGGGACACGCGATGGCAGCTGACACAGGAGGAGTGACCCCAAGTAGAGGAAAGAGGAGGGGAGGGGACAGAGGGAAAAGGAGGAGAGCTAAGAGACAAAGTCTAGTGGCAGGAACAGAAGGGGGGAGCATCCGATGGGAGGGCTGTGTGCTGGTGGGAGATTTATGGTCTTAGCGCCCAGCGGGCTCTGTTGAGTAAGCCCTGGGTCAGTACCGTTTGCAGAGAGTTCTTCCTTGCAGTGCAGCTTTTACCAGTGCTTCTGCTGAGGCTCTTTGCTTTTGTCCAGTGTGCTCCAGAAGAAGTGCCCTGCTGGCCTTCCCTTCCGCTTTGGGAGTGACTTTTCCTGGCATCCTTGTCTTCACCCGATCTTTAAGCAGTCTGAGAGCCCCAGGTCCCATGTCTCAGGAAGATGTAAAAGGTGTTTTTCCAATTCCTTTGGGTGGATCAGGTTGTAGCTGTCTGGGATGCTGGGGAAGAGGGAGGTGAGTGGACTGTGAGCAGGAAGGCTGTGGTGATGGAGAGGGAGTCTGTTCCCGTCCTTCCATGAGTAAGGACAGCTGGCTGCAGAAGCCAGCCACAAATCAAGGTTTTATTAACACGTGTGTCGAAGCGGCCGCAGTCATACCACTCAGTGGGGCCAGACAGGCAGGAATCACAGTGCCCAGAGTGTGGCCCACTCAAGTTTTTGTTTTTTTCCAAGATAAAATTAGAAATTGCTGCTGTAATGGAAGGTCCCCCTCCAACCCCTACTGAAAGTGGTGCTTTCCTGAAGTAATTTTCATGTTTTTAAGACACAATCCTGTGTCCAGCACCACTAATCCAAACCAAACCAAAACCCACAAACCTGCATTTGCCTCGGGTCAGACCCAATAACAGAGACAGGAGGGGCAGGCAGCCTATTTAATGTAAAATTAGGGTTCTGTCTTCTGTAACTTTCACCTTACAAATCCTCAATAAGGAGTGATTTTTCTTGGTACTGGGGGTTGAACCCAGGGCCTTGTGCTCACTGGGCAAGCACCGTGCTGCAGAGCTAAATCCCCAGCCAAGGTGTCAGTTTGAAAAAGACAACTATGACTCTGGCCCATGGCAGGAAAAACATTTGCCGCTGTTTGTTTGTAATGGTAGTGAGTTTATACTAAGCCACCCACACCATATCAGTCCACTTTGTGATCCAGACACCTTCCTGTAACATTCACGGGTAGCATCTTGTCAAGGGAATGGAACACTGGTTTACTTTGTGTTATGTTCATAGGTTTGAATAGACCACTGATTACAACACAAAACTTAGATTAACACATCACTGTCATCTGAAGCTATGGTTTCCCTTAGAGTTCTCTCTCAATGTTGTATATGCTGAGATTGGGCAAATGTGTAATGATGCATTTCCATGATTACAGTAGAGCATATTTATTTCCCCAAAACCTCTGTCCTCAGCCAGTCCATCCTTCCCTCCCCCATGCTCTGACAATGCTGATATTTTTACTTTCTCCGTAATTTTGCCTTTTCTAGAATATCTTGCAGTTGGAATCAAGTAGTATATAACCCATTCAAATTGGTTTTGCCCACTTCCTAATGTGCATTTAAGATTCCTCCATGTATTTCATGACCTAATAGCTCATTTATTTTTAATTCCAACTAATATTCCATTATTTGGATGTACTACAGTTTATTAATTTAATTACTACTGAAGGACATTTTTGTTGATTTCACCTTTTGGCAACTATAACTAAATCTACTATATACTCTGAGCAGAGCACTGCTCATCAGTGTTCTTCTCCTTTGGGTAAATACAGAAGAGATCCTATAAGAGTATGTTAAGTTTTATAAGAAACCACCAAGCTGTCTTCCAGAGTGGTTATACTATTTTGCATTTCTACCATGGTGGATTAACTAATGGTCAACTTGTAACACCAAGCTGAACTGAATCAGTGTGGTGCTGGGTGTGGAAGGCTCACTCAGGATTGTTGCCAGCAGTATGAAAGGAGAACTGGAGGGGAAGATGGTGTGCTGTTGATTCTCCTAGACAAGACTGTCTTGCTGGTTTTCCATGACATGAACTCAGCTGTTCTCATCAATGGAGGGGCTCCCTGCTGCTAAGGGTGGCTACAGTTCTCTTGGGGGAGCTCTAGTCCTTACTTTGAGTGACACTTCCTGGTCCCAGTGCAGATTTCTCAGCATGGTAGCACAGAGCCTTTATCCCACGGGCACAGACTTTCTAGCTTCCATCAGTAACCGCTGGGGCTTTCCAGTGCAGATCCTTGATACACACTTGCATGAAATATTGTTACAGGCTTTAGGCTTCCAGGTGGACTCGTGGAGGACCTTGCTGTGAGATCCAGGCCCTCACCTGGATTCTTTGGGTCTTTAGTTTGTGGACGGATCTCTGGCACTCTTCTGTATTTGACTCTCTGGGTGAATGTTATAAAATAATCCTATAAATTATGTGTCCTGTATTAAATCTATTCTCTTGAAAACCCTGACTACAATATCTACCAGCAACAAATGAGAATTCCTGTTGCTCCACATTCTCTCCAGTATTTGGTGTTGTCAATTCTGAAATGTTGATCATGCTTACAAATGTATGGTGGAATCTAATTTCTCTTTTAATTTGCATTTCCCTAATGACGCATGATGTAGGGCATCTTTTCATATGCTTTTCCAACTGTTCATTTTCCAACTTTTGTGAAGTGTATGTACAAATCTTATGCCCATTTTTTCAGTGTATTATTTATTTTCTGATTGTTATATTTTAAAAATACTTTGAATAGTATAGATAATGGTCTTTTATCAGTGTTATGGTTTGTGTCCAGATGTCCCCCAAAAGCCTTATGCAGTCGTGGGGTGGGCTTCTACAGTTTATGACTGATTCATGATCAAAAGCTTGGATTATGGGTGTGAGCAGTATATCTGCCCTGGGGTGAGCAGCTTGCATACAATATAAGGGAAGGAAAGATGCTTGCCCTCTGTCGCTACTCCTCCCTTTTTGCTCTTGCTGTTTTTCCTGTTTTTCCACTGCCATGAACTGTTGCCTTCTGCCATGTGCCCCTCTGCCTTGGAGTTAGCAGATTGTGGACTGTAACCTTCACAAACTATGAGCTAAATAAACCTTTCCTTCCTTAATTTGGGGCTTTGGGTATTTTGTGTTAGCAATGAGAGAAAAGTAACTAAGACAGAATTTGGTACCAGGAGTGGGGCTGTTGCTGTGACAATATCTGATCATGTGGTTCAAGAGCTTTTGGGAATGGCGAGTGGGAAGAGTTTAAAAAGGTTCAGAGACCTCATCTGAAAGACTAGAGCTGGAATGCGTTGGGCTGTTCTGTATGGGAGACTCTGGTCAGAGCTCAGAAGACCAGAAGGCTGATAGAAATTCTGCCAGTGAAGACCAAGCTTGGGAGGTTTCTGCTGAGTAAAAGGACTGCATTGGTTGTTGGACTCCAGGTGATGTATGTTATGGTTTGACAAAATTTTGTCTGCATTTTGCTCATGTGCAAAGACTTTTCTTGAGACTGACATTAAGGTCAGTGGACTAATTAATCAGGCAGAAGAAATTTCATAGCAGTCAAATGTTGAGGCTGTGGCATAGCTATTGTTGGGGGCTTTTAGACAGACCTATGTTGAGAATCAAGAGCAAAAAACCCAGCAGGATGATTTAAAATGTGACTTTGGCCAGAAAGTAAGCTCCAGTAAAGCTGTGGACTGCAAAGATGGAGCTGAGGAGATTGGCATTGCTGAGAAGGAACAAGAGAATAGAGAAAATGGCCTAGGACATCACTTGGAGCAGCAAGTCTCCACCCTTTGCAGCATCAAACTTGCAAAAGTGAAAGACTTTGCTTTGAAGAGAAAGCCATAGAATACCATGTTCCGTAATGGTGGAAGCCATACTATGTTCCAGAATGGTGGCAGCAGCCACACCAGGCTCCAGAAGGGTGGCCACTGTACCAAGTTCCAGAATGGTAGTGGAGTAGAGAATTTGTTCCTCAGAATCAGCGTCAGAGTACCCCGTGAAGGGGCTGGGGATATAGCTCAGTGGAATAAGCATTTGCCTAGCAAGCGCAGGGTCCTGAGTTCGATCCCCGGTACCGCAAAAAAAAAAAAAAAAAAAAAAAAAAAGATAATACTGAGTAATGCCCGGTATTTTTGGGGTGGGGATATAGGTCAGTGGAAAAAACCCTTGGCTAGCAAGCCCAGGATCCGGAATTTGATCCCCAGTACCGCAAAAAAAAAAAAAAAAAAAAAAAAGAGTACCCCGTGATCCAGGCACTTGACCCCTACAGTCAAGAGAAAAGAAAGTGTGACTACTACATCTGACAGCAGACTTTGGCATTATCCATGTGGTATTGGTTTTAGGTACATGCAGAATACAGGAGTTCTGAGGTTAAAAAGGTTTCCACACAGATTTCAGAAGAAGGCTTGGGAGGCCAAGCAGTGTGCCCCCGAGAGGGCAGTGTGTGAAGCTGTAAATGAGAAGTCAAAAGTGCATTGGAGACCCTAGAAATTTGGAGAAGCCAGGAACATGGATTATCTAAGCAAAGTTGCAAGGAGGGAACAAAGCAGGCCTAAGAGAGAAGCCACTGGAACTACAACCACCAAAATGACATAGGGGTGGAGCCATATAAGGCCTTTGGAGCTCACAGTTTATCACAGATTGCTTCAGATGTTCCACATGCAACTATAGGACCGAATGTTAGTCCTGCTGGATTTTGGACTTGCTTTGGTCCCAATACTTTGCATCCCCCTGTTTGTACCTTTTGGAATGGTAATGTCTATTTTGTAGCATTGATTGTTGGAATTGCTTAACTTTTCATTTGTACACAGGCTCACAGCTAAGAGTTTGCCTTACATCTTGGAAGGGACTTGGGACTTGGACTTTTCAGTAATGCTGAAACTGTTAGGATTTTAGCAACCCAGAGATGGACTATAATGACCTTTGCATAAAGGAATATACATAAGTCCTTGGGGCATCCAGGGGCAAAATGTTATGGTTTGTATCTAGATGTCTCCCCAAAACCCCATGCAGTGATGGGATGGGCTTCTAGAGTTTATGATTGATTCATGGCCCAGTGCTGGGATTATGGGTGTGAGTGCTATATTTGCCCTGGGGAGAGTGGTTTGCATATAATATAAGGAAGGGAAACATGCATGCTCTCTGCTGCTGCCCCTCCCTTTTTCCTCTTGCTGCTTTTAATGTTTTTTCATGAACATTACCCTCTGCCATGTGCCACTCTGCCTTGGAGCCAGCCAAGTATGGACTAAAACATCCACAAACTGTGAGCTAAATAAACCTTTCTTTCCTTAATCCTGGGTGTCAGGTATTTTGTCTCAGCAATGAGAGAAAAGTAACTAAGACAATCAGATATGTCCTTTGTAAATATTTTCTCTCAGTCCCTGACTTCTTGGTTCTCTTACTAGTATCTTTTGCAAAGCAGAAGTTTTTAATTTTAACAAGATCAAACTTATCCATTCCTTCTTTTATGGATCAAGCCTTCAGCATTGTATTTAAAACAATCATCACCATGGCCAGTGCCATTTAGTTTTTCCCCTATATTATTTTTTAGGAGTTTTATAGTTTTGCATTTTGCATTTATATCTGCATTTTGAATTTTTTGAATCTTTTTTTGTAGGGTGTGTGATCTGTGTCTCAAGTAAGATGTTTCGTTGTTGTTGGGAATGTTCCATTCTTCTAGCACTGTTTGTCAGAAAGCTCTTTTCTCCACTGTGTTGCCTTTGCTGCTTCATCAGAGGTTGGTTGGCTCCTGTTTCTTGTGTTCTATTTTGCTTCTGTCCTCCATTTTTATATTCTTTCACTACTACCACATGGTCTTGTTTAGCTCTATAGTAAGTGTTGAAGTCAAATGGTGTCCATCCTCAAATTGAGGCCTTTGCCTCTCCTTATACAATGTAGGATGTGCTTATTGATATCCACTGAATAGCTCGATGTTGTTTTGATGGGGTTGTGCAGACTCTGAAGGTGAAGTAGGGAAGAGCAGACATTTTTAATGCTGAGTAAACTTATCCATGAAAATAAACTTTCTCTCAATGTACTTAGTTTTTGATTCCTTCCATCAGATTTGGTTTATATAGATATTATAAGTTTTTGTCTTGTTTTGAGACAGGGTTTTGCTATGCAGTGCAAGCTGGCCTTGAACTTGCTTATGTAGCCCAGGTGCCTGGAACTCACAGTGATGCTTCTGCTTTAGCTTCCCGATTGCTGGGATTACAGGCGTGTGCCACCACGCCTGGCTATAAGTTTTTATTTTAGATTTATATCTAAGTATTTCATTTTGGGGAGTTGTTTATGGAATTGGTATTACGTTTTAAAATTCAAATTCTATTTGTCTATTTCTAGTATAGAAAAGCAACTGATCTTTGATCTTAACCTAGTATGTTGCAAACTTGCTGTAATCATTTATTAGTTTCAGGAGAACTTTGTTGATTTTTAAAAATTCTCCACAAATACAATCATATCATCTGTGAACAATGACAGTTTTGTTTTTCCTTTCCAATCTGTATCACTTTTATTTCCTTTTTCTTGTCTTACTCTATTACACAAGGCTTCCAGTGTGATGCTGAGAAGTAGTCTTGGAGGGTTTGCTTTTGCCTTGTTCCTAATTTAAGAGAGCAAGTCTCTAGTCTCTCTGGGAACGTGTTTTCTCTTTTTACAGTGTCTTACTTCCGCTGAGCTAGTGCGCCTCCACTGAGCGCTACCCATCCCCCTCCCTGCTTCCCTCCCTCTCCTCCTTTCTCCTGCCTTCCCGGTGTCCTTTCTTCTCCCCTCCCTTCCTTACCTCCCCCCCTCTCCCTTGTTCCTCCTTCCTTCTCTTCCTCCCCTACTCTCCTTCCTTCTTCCGTCTGTCTGTCTGTCTCTCTCTCTTGAACCCATTTTTCCTGCGTAATCCTGGCTTGCCTTGAACTCTGTAGGTAGCTCAGGCTGCCTTGATCTCACGATCTTCCTGCTTCTGCCTCCTGAGTGCTTAGGATACTGGTGTGCACCACGCCTGGCGCATTGGTAACATTTTAAACAAAAGGACATTCACTACTGTTTTAAAAAAATTATTAGTACACTTTTGCAGTGTACTAATAACCACCTTGGGGGTGGCGCATGTATATACTGCACTTTGTTTCTTTTTTTAAAATCTCCTTTCCCTTCCTTCCCGCTCCCTCCCCCAGCTTCCCTATCTCACTTTTTATTCTTGTTGGTATTATTAACCTTAGCGCATGTTATAGCGTGTAACACTGACAGTAATCGAGGTTATCAGCTTCCTGCACAGGGCACATCTGCTCTTCTACTTATTTCCCCCTCCCGTCCTCCTCCGCCCTCATGCTTTTCCCGTAGACCGCGTCCCTACTGCAAGAGATCCATCCCCTGCCCCTTCTGTCTTGTATTTTTTTCCTTTGTGTGTACTTTGCCTGCCTCAAATGAGAGATACTATGTAGTATTTAGGTTTGTATATATTGTGATTTGGGGTTTTGCAAGGAGAACAATATAATACAGGACACATATTTTGTGAGATTATTTATAATAGGCACCCAAAGAATTATATACAAAAAGAGAGTGCAGGAAATCTGTCCACACACTAAAGACCAAAGAATACATCTGAGGGCCTGGATCCCACAATATGTCCTGCATGAGTCCAGCTGAAGGCCTAGAGTCCATAACAATGCCTCCCACAAGTCGAACTGGAGGCCTAGAGTCCTCAACAATGTTTTACACAGGCCTGTTTCATGGATCTGTGCTGGGAAGGCCCAGAGGTCAGTGGTGGAAGCTAGAAAGTCTGTGGCAGCAGGATGAAGGGTCTGTGCCAGCGGGCTGAGGGATCTGCACTTGAGCGAGGAAGTGACACTCAAAGTAAGAAGCACAGCTCCCCTGAAAAGTCCCACAGCCTTCCGCAGTGCCAGGGAGGTCCTGAGCTCCTATGATGATGAGGAAAACTGAATTCCCATCAGGAAAGCCAATAAGACCAGCTTCTCCAGGAGATTCAGCAGTGCACCACGTTCCCTTCTGGAGTCAGGAAGCGATGCTCAAAGTGAGGACCAGAGCTCCCCCAAAGTGAACTTTAGCCATTCTCAGGGACAATGATGTCTTGAGCTCCTCTTCTGATGAGAACAGCTCAGTTCCAGGAAAACCAGCATGACAACAAGGTCCTCCAGCAGAATAGCCCAAGAGGACCAGGAGCTCCCTAACTGCTTCCCAAACAGCTTCTACCTCCTCCAAACAGCCTCTCTTCTTCTCCCCAAGTTCTGCCTCTTCTGCTGCTGGCAATAATCCCCAGGGGGGCCTCCCACGCCCAGCACCGCGCTGACTCAGCTCAGCTGGGGGTTACAAGCTGCTCATCAGTTGTCAGTCTGCCACAGAGTGTCTAGCGTATTTCACTCAACATTATATTTTCCAGGTGTGTCCATTTTCTATCAGTGTCTCATATTCATCATTCTTTATAGCCAAGTAGTATTCCCTTATACACAGATACCACATTTTGTATTTCCAGTTGTCTGTTGATGGGTACACAGGCTACTTCCAGGATTTAGCTATTACGAATTATGCTGCTGTAGACACTGGTGTGCATGTACTACAGTAGTGTGAGGCCTTAAGCTCTTTGGGGAAGATACCTAGCAGAGGACAGCAGGACCATATGGAATTTCCAATTTCGGAAAGCACATTAGCTCTTTCAAAGCTACTTCCATGACAGGAAAAGCGTTCTTAGTTGACCTAAGAAAACATATTAATCTCTTTTCAAATCACTCTGCATATAAAGCTATCATCTCTCAATACTTCATCCACTTCCATTTTAAGAACTGAAATGGAAACCAGAAAACAAAGTCATTTTGACTTCTTAAAGGAAAAAAATAATGTTACTTTCCTATGCCACTGTAAAAAATTACAAAATAAGCAGAACAAAACTAGTATCTTCCTCGTGGTAAGACAAAGCAGCCACTTACACTTTAACATAGGCCATGTCACATGGGAACATGCTGTCCATCAGGCACAGAAGCTCCTGCCGGGGAGGGACTACCAGTTGTTAGGAGCCCAGCCTGTTGCTTCTTCTGAAAATTAACCGTGCAGGAGGAAGGGCTGGTGGAAAGTTCCCCTCTTGGTGTATGTTGCTATTCAAAAATCTTATTTTTGTTGTTCTTAATCATTAATTATGTTTTACGGGTAGGTGGTAATAGCTGTAGGGGAGATTTCTTTCTCTCTTCCTAAAATTTTTATTTTACTTTATTTTTTGAGACAGGGTCTTGATATGTAGTCCAGGTGGACCTGGAATTCACTATATAGCCTAGGCTGGTCTCAGACTCACAGAGATGCTCCTGCCTCAGTCTCCAGAGGGCTGGGATTAGAGGAGTGAGCCACTGTTTCTGACTTGTAGGGGAAATTTCAATGGAAAGACCTGCCTTCTTTGGGAGACTTTAAAAAGGCATTCAAAAATTAAGTCTGGAAAAAACATGTGAAGCCAATTAAAAAGTTGGGCACAAAGCACAATGACTAGAAAGGTTGGTTCTGGTTCTCACTGGTTGTACCATTCAGAATCAGGCTGCTCTAAGAGGAAGCATCTAGGATAAAAATCTCCCATCACAGCTATTCATCTTATAAGTGCTATTGGTTCTTAATTTGGGCATGTGCAATGTTGCTCCAAATCTTAGAAAAGTCTTGGTTTTTACAAATGCTTATGGGAATCTGAGTAGTCATGTACATTTTGACAAAAATAAAGCACTCTTTACATACCAGATTCATTTAAAAGCTTCATCAGAAGATAAGACTTGTTTCCATCAACCCAAATGAACAAACATTCCCTTCATGTTTATCATTAAGCTAAACACCAAGTCAGAACTGATAGCATTTATAGCTAGCATTATACAAAATGGTAGAAATCAAGGCCATTTTAGAGTTGGATTCATTTCAAATTTGTTAACTTCAAACACGAAGAACCTGAAGACGTTATCATCTTGAGTAGATAAGGACTCCTTTAATTAGCTATCACATATTCATTAAATTCCTGCTATGATTTAGTTCTGTGGAATTCCCCAAATATACTTTACATAAGCAACATGAGCTGGGTGTGATGGTGCACACCTGTAATCCCCAAATTTGGGAGGCTGAGGCCACCCTGGTCTACATAGTGAGTTCAAGGCCAGCCTGAACTACATAGCAAGACGCTGTCTCAAAAAACAAAAACCAAAACAAATAAACAAAAAGACTGTGACATAAGAGAGTTTATATTCTAATTGTGGAATGAATATGTATGAAAATATGCAACTTGTGCTTTTAACTCAGTCATAACCAATGCATCTATTCTTTCATAACTTTGTCATTTAAATCACTCTGTGCTCTCTATTAGGCATCTCTGACCTCTCACTCTTTGCTTGGCTGGGACCATGCTTGAGTCAGTAGCATCTAAAAACAACTGCCCTTTCTTCTACCACCTCCAGCGGTGGAACAGTCTTTCCTCTTCCCATGTAGACATGTTTCTTGTAAGAATTGTCATCTTTTCCCACAGCAGCTCTGCTTCTGACTCTGATATATGACAGAAAATGGTTTGGCTAAAGGTTACCCTGGTCGCCACATTGCTATAACTCATGTACATGCACTAATTAATTTTGACATTGTGATTCAGTAAGACTTTGAAACACTCTTCCACTGACTTCTATAAGCCTACCTGCTTCTTACCTTAAATAATTCATTTGTGGTCTTATTCGTAGCTGCATTCATTGATATTTCTTAGGAGTTTCTTCTAGGACTCACAAGACTGCCCTTTTTCAAGATAGTCTTTTTATTAGTAGTACATGTTTGTGGTACATAGTGTTTACGTTCCTTGTGTGGAGTTGAGACATGTGCATAGGAAATCCTGATTCCTGTTTTCATCCCCTGCTTCTCTGTTCCCTTCCTTGATCGGCTGACCCTTTACCATCTGTGAAAGGTGTATTTCTACTTCTTATTATTATCTTTTATTTGGCACTTTATTTGTAGTTTGAGTTTCTCATCTGAGAGAAACCATGTGATATTTAAGCTTGTGTGTTTGATTCATTTCGCTTAACATTATGGTCTCAAGGTGCATCCGTTGTCCCACACATCCCTCAAGTTTATCCTTCCTGATAGTAGAGTAGTAATCCATTGCTTATAAACACTGCGGGTTCTTTATCCTGTCATCCTTTGATGGACATATAGGCTGCTTCCAAGATTTAGCTATTATGAACTGTGCTGCTATAAATATGGGTATGCATGCAGGTATCAGTCAGTGTTCACTACAGAAACAGATTGAATATAAGATGTATAAATATGAAAGGATTTACAAGATAAACTTACATTCACCATCTGCAGAATTAGGAGTGGAAGAGAGCGAAAGGGCTGTCTGCCTGCTGGAGAATCCAAAGACAGAAGACCTGAGCTCACTGTAGAGTCCTGTGTGAGTCCATATAAGGAGTCCAGAGAGTCTGCAATGGAAGGCTGAAGAGTCTGTGCTGGAAGCCAGGAGATAGGCTTCCAAGGCGAAGACAGAGACGAGCTCCTCTGAAGAAACAGAAGTCAGTCTTTCTTCTTCATTCCTCCTTTTATTCCATTCAGACCACAAGCCTATTGGTTGGGGCCACTCACACCCAGTGTGGGTCTTTTCTTTAGTAAATCTTTCCAGCCAGAACTATGCTGATCCAATCAGTTGGGCCTTTCTTACTCAACTGTGACTCCCTGGGTTCGTACTGCACCGTGGGAAGGAATGGCAGTGAGAATGGGAAAAGATAGACAACGAGCAAATCTCTGGGATCGGTGGAGGTCCCCTCCCGCCTCAGCAGAGGAAGGGAACTGCCAAAGAAGGTGGAACATTTATTTATGCCCTGGAGAGGGTGGTATTCATTTCAGCCTCTCTGCCTAGCGATCAGTTAACAAGCTGCAGAAGCCTGTCTGCGTGCTCGAGGACCTCCTGCGTTCTCATGCTGGCTTCATCCTGCACATGTAATTACTTTCTAGCTTCAGCCACTCCCAATGCTCAAGTTGACATAACAGTCAACGATCACACTTTTTTTTTATTTTAAAAGTATAATTAAAAAACCCAAAAAGATATTAACAAACATACACAAAGTAGCGTAAGAATAGTACAAGCGAATCTGAGTTACAGATAGGGTGACAGGGAATCATCAATGGTTGTTGCATTACATATTGATAATTTCTAATTGTATATTCAGGAAAATAGGTATAGACATGCAAAATTGATCAGACAATTAATCAACGATCACACTTTATCATTGTAATATGATGATTTTAACTTTTTTGGGAGTCAAATGGAATTTCTAGTTTTAGCCTTTTGAAGATTCTCCATACTTATTTCCACAGTGGTTGCACTCATTTATACAACATCTTTTAGGTAATCGAATTCACTCTCACAGTATGATTCGTGACATACAGTAATTTACTCCAGAATGTAGATACCAGAATCACTTAAACGGAAAATGTCTTGGAAATTATTTAAGAAGTTTCCACTTTTTAGTCACATCTTTTAAATAAAGTGCGTTTGACAATGTAATATTGATATGATCTGAATGACCTGCTTACAAATGGACTTCTAGTGACGCCACTTTTGCTTTGTGATATAAGCAAGTGCTAGAGATAATGCACACAATTACAAGGACAAGAAGGTGATCCAGAAGCAGGAAATCGCTTCTTATTTTCTGATGTCCTCTTCAATCTCCTTTTCCAGAGTACTGTACCATACTTTTTATTATAGAAATCTTTCACTTTACTTTGTTAGATAAATTCCTAAGTATTTAATTTTTCTTGAAGCTACTGTGAATGGCATTGCTTTCCTAATTTCTTTCTCAGTGAATTCATTATTGGTGTATAAGAATGCTATTAATTTTTGAGTGTTAATTTTGGATCCTGTTACCTTGCTGAATTTATTAGTTCTAAGAGTCTTTTGGTTGATTTTTTGGATCATATATGTAAAAGATCATGTCTGTGAAAAAACATAGATTAACTTCTTTCCTATATATATCCTTTTTGTTTCTCTTGCCTGATTGCTTTGGCTAAAGTTTTGATTACTATATTCAACAGGAGTGGGAAGAGTAAACATCTTTGTCTTGTTCCTGATTTTAATGAAAATACTTTCACCTTTTCCTCATTTAGTATGATGTTGGCAGTAAGTTTCTCTTGAATGGCTTTTATCAGATTGATATAAAGTCTTTGTATACCTGTTTTCTTCAGGATTTTTAACATGAAGAGTTGTTGGATTTAGTCAAAGGTTTTTTCTCATATACTGGGATCATCATGTGATTTTTGCCCCTGCTTCTTTTTTTGTGATTGCATTTACTGATTTGCTGTTGAACAATCCTTGCATTGCTGGGTTAAAGTGTAGTTGATCATGTTGCATGACCTTTTAAAAGATTTATTATATTCTCTTTGCCAGTATCTTGTTCAGGATTTTGGCATCTATGTTCATTAAAGAGTTTGGACTATAGTTTACTTTTTTATTTGGACTGTTTTCTGGTTTTAGAATCAGGGTAATGCTAGCTTCTAAGGACTTCTTTTTCAATATCATTAAAGAGTTTGAGAAGTAGTCATGTTAGATCTTACCAAAAGTTCTTGTAGAATTCAGTGATAAATTCATGGGGTCTTGAGCTTTTATTAGCTGGTAGGTTTTAAAAAATTATAATTGCTCATTCTCTATCGCCTCCATTGTGCATGGAGGTCACAATCATCAGGAAAGGTAGAAAAGTGAATGAAATTCTAAAGAGACATCTTTGCAGAATGGCTCAGAAGACACACTTACACTGGCCTCACTACCTTTAGCTCTCATCAAAATAAGAAATACACCTCTTATTCCAGGCCTAAGTCCATTTGAAATGCTTTATAGATGCCCTTTTCTCACTAACAACTTTCTCTTCAATAGAGAGACAGGTGCCTTACTCAGGGATGTCACCTCACTGGCTAAATTCCAGCAGGCTCTTCAACAGCTAACAGAAGCTCAGCCTAAAGAAAAGGGAAATCCTGTATTCCCTCCCAGAGACTTAATACTTGTAAAGTCTCTTCCCTCATCATCTCTTTCCCTAGGACCAACTTGGGAAGGACCATACACTGTGATCCTGTCAACTCCATCGGATGTCAAGGTAGCAGGCCTGGACTCCCTGGATATGCCACACCTGACTCAAGTCCTGGGAACCACAGACTGTTGCTGAGTGTGAGAAACCATCATCAGAATACCACTGTGAAAACATGAATGACTTAAGATTCCTATTCAAGAAAAAACAAAAGCTTCAGATAAGTAATCTAAAATGTTACTCTTAGCCATTTTACTAATCATTTTACCATTTAAGGGAGAATGTAATTCTTTTTAAGGTGGGCACAAGAATATGCAGAGTCATCACAAGAAACATCTTGCTGGATATATGTCCTGCTCCCCTTGTCTAGCACATCTGGAGTTCCTTGGTGGGTATTCCCACTCCAGGGAGATTATTGGAATAAACTACAAGACTATATTGATGAGTTATGAAAGGGTTCAAAGATTCATAGTTTAGCCCACCATAACAAGGTAACTGAGTGGCCCATAAACTGTATTCTAAATGATCCTGGGCATAACAAAAGTTTTTCTAACAATGCCACTGAAGCCTCTTTAAGGGCCCTGGTAGGACCTCTGTTAAATAAAAGTAAGTGTCCCTATCCTGAGGGCCAACAATTACAGATATCAATATAGCTATTTTCAGATATGGGATTATTATCTATGGTTTACCCTTACTATCGGACATCTTAGTAGAAAGGCCTCCTTACGATGGTAAGAAAAAAAACCACTCCTATTCTCATTGGCCTAACTCTACTAAATGCTTGGCACTGACGCTCCCCAAACAATGTATAGGTACAATAACTTTACTGGTTTGTGAAAAACTGGTTTAATCGCCCTGGGATTAGATGAGAAGCCCCTAGTGGCTCTTAATGATCCTGTGGAACCAATCTGTGGCCCCAGCTATCCCATAGGAATAGGAAGATGCATACTGGGATTTGCACGGTTAAAAGGCAAAAGTGTCTAAAATATTGACAACCTGCAAACTTACCCTGCCTAAAGCATAGATGGTCTCAAAGTGTGTTTCAGTGGTATGATCATTTGGTTTCTGTCTTTATGCCTGGGGTTAGAGGATGTAATGCAACACATTGAGGACTTAACTAACCATACTCAACAGACCTTAAATAACACTCTGCTGGTCTCTTTCTCCTAAATGAAGAAGTAAAATTAATGAGGCAAGCCATTCTCCAAAATTGGATGGCAATAAATGTTCTAACAGCAGCACAAGGGGGGTACTTGTGCAATTATACAAGCTGAATGGTGTGTGTACATTCCGGATCCTTCTGCCAATGTTTCAATAGCTGTTCGAGATATTAGAAAACAGGTTAATGACATGTCAAACTCTGAAGTTCCCTGGACCTTCTCCTTCTCCTCTTTATAGAAAGCTATTATAGGCTCCTCCTGGTGGAAAACTTTGTTGGTTATATTTATAATTATCCTGCTGATTTTATTATTTGGCCCATGCACATCTGTTTTTGTGGCCTTGTCTCCTCCAGATTTAAAGCTGTACATCTACCAATGACAAGAACACCTGGCATCTACTCAGGGCCTTTAGATACTTCTGAGGAGTATCTCTGACTGGTGATCACAATGGCAGCCTTCTTCAGCTGGAAGTGGCCAGATTGGTCTTTGACCCTTGCCCCCTCATGGCAGTTAGGAGTACTTCTTCCGAGGGGGGAGTATCACAGACAGCTAAGTTAGGTAGGAATATTGCAGGCAGTCAGACAGGGCTGGACCCTTGAGAGGTCAATGTAGAAGATAATGGTAGCCTTCAATAAAGTCCAACACTCATTCATGACAAACACCCTACAGAAAATAGGAATAGATGGTCATTACCTCAATCTGATCAAAGTTATCTAGACAAACCGACAGCCAATATCATACTAAATGCACAAAAACTGAAGACTTTCACTTTAAAATCAAGAACAAGACAGATGTCCACTGTCATCACTCCTATTCAATATAGTTCTGGAAATATTAGCCAGAGCAATGAGAAAGAGACAGAAATAAAAGGAATAAGGAAAGGAAAGGAAGAAGTAAAATTGGGCTGGGGATATAGCTCAGTGGAATAAGAGCTTGCCTAGCAAGCGCAGGGTCCTGAGTTCGATTCCCAGTACCGCAAAAAAAAAAAAAAAAAAGTGAAATTATCTTTATTTTCAGATGACATGACATGAAAGAAGAAAAAGAAAGAAGGAAGGCCAAATTATATCTATATCTATATCTATATCTATATCTATATCTATATCTATATCTATCTATCTATATATAGATATCTGGGATAACTGTACTGTTGATGTCTGGCGGTTTATTGAAAAGAAGAGTTAATGCTTAAAATTTTTTAGTATTTTGACCAATTTTGCATGCTTATATCTGGCAATCTGAGCAACTGATTTGAAGACAACAATATACAATAGAACAGCCATTGGTGAGTCCCTACCATCTTGTCTAGTGAAACTCTGTATCATCTCTAATTTTTTTTAGAATTATTTTTTTATTCTCTTTAATAGTTTGAACAATCTTCCATTCTTACATCTGCTAATCTGAGCAACTTAGTTTAAGGCAACAATCTGTAATATAACAACCACTGTTAATTCCTATCATTTTGTTTTGAGGCCCTGCATCATTTTTAATGTTCTTGCTTTGTTTTATTTATGCCTGTGATGTTGGTATTTTTCTATTGTTCTTGTTTTTACTACTCTCTTTAAAATAAAATTAAAAAAAGAAAAAAGAGAAAGCAAAACACAGGAAGAAAAGACCCTAAACCCTCCAAAAACCAATAAAGAAAAAGGAAAATGAGTACAAAAAAATTTCCCCGTCTATTTGAATGAGTGGTTCGTTTTCAGATTCTGCAGTGCTGGAATCCACCAGCTATGACAGGATCAGTGAGTCACTATGACTCCTGTGTTACTTCCCTGGTCCTGGTTGTTGTGTGTGAAAACCAAGTTCTGTCTCACTCCTCCTGCTGGCGTCAAAGTTGCCCACCCCTGGGCTGTCTTCACTCCAGCTGCTCTCATGCCCATGTCCCTCTGTGTACTCTGAGTCGCTGCTTTCTCTGCCTAGCTCTACAGTCTAGTTGGTTTGTGCAGCGCCTGCTCCCTGCTCCAAGAGGCCCCTCTGCCTGCACCCTGGGGTGTGCTAACCTTTTAAGGGGAGGTGTAACTCTGACCATGTTGGCAGATGTGGAAATCAAACAGACCTTGTGCTGGACATACTGCAAGACAGCAGGATCAAATAGTCCGCTGGACTTAATGCCAGCACTTTCAGACCCTGACTCCTCCAAAACCCACACACACAACCACGCTCGCATCTCACTTTGGAGGGCAGGACCTTGGTGTGTTTCCTGACTGAGTTTAAACTTCTCTGGTGGTCTACAGCCTGAGCCATCTCCATGACTGTCCCTGTGGCTGTCTCCCAGCTGGGCACTGAGGTAGGATGACCCCCGAGAGCCTCACGTGTAGTTGTTAATAGCTCAATCCTAAACAATTAACCCCTCCCCTCATGGCTCCTGATTAAACCCCCTCAAGTACAGTGAGCGTTGCCCTGGGTTTCTTCTCTAACTCTAGCCTCCCAGATTGAAGGAGTTACTTTCAGAGTAAAACCTCACGCTGTTTTTGAAATGCACAACAGATACGCACTTTTCTTGGAGCTAGTGCTGCTGCCCAGTCCATTGTTTCTCTGTGGAACTGCCAACCCTTTCTGGCCTGACCTTGTGGTAGCAGAGACAGGCCCCCTCCCTGGGTGCCGAGGTAATGCTCCAGACCGCTGCGCCCTCCTCTCTCCACTGTGCTCGGTTTCTCCCGTTTCCTCTCTGTGGGCTGCCAGAGACCCACTCCATTTTTTGCTCTTCACTTCACTGCTAATGTGTATGTGCCCCAGTTCCAGACCCTAGAAAGGTGGTATTTTGCTGCTGGTTTTTATTCCACCATTTTTAATCCAAAAGTCTTAAATTTTTATCAAGTGTAATTTGTCAATTTGTTCATGGGTTATTTTTTTTTCCCTTCCCGAGAAATCTTTGCCTAATCCCAGGTCCTAACTATCTTCTCTGTCTCTGTCTCTGTCTCTGTCTCTGTCTCTGTCTCTGTCTTTTGGTCACCTACTCCTGGGGAGTGAATATAGAGTGCTGTATTACTTAGCTACATCCCCAGCACATTTTTAGCTTTTAGTTTTCAGACATTCCTCCATTGTCCATGTTGGGCTAGAATCTGTTGCTTTCCTGCCTCAGCCACCTCTCTAATGAACAAGATGCAAAAATTCTTAAAGAGATACTTGCAAATAGAATGCATCAAATTATCAAGATAATTACACACCATGATCAAGTAGGATTCATCCCATGGATGCCAGCATGGTTCAACATATGCAAATCAAGCCAAGTGTGGTGGCTCCAGCCTGTAATCCCAGTAGTTGGGAGGCTGAGGTGGGAGGATCACCATTATTTCAAGGCCAGTTTGGGCTACATAAGTGAGTTCAAGGCCAGCAAGATCCTGTTTTAAAAAAAAAAAATGTGCAAATCAGTAAATGTAGTATACCATATTAACAGAGCCAAGGGCAGAAAATATACAATTATCTCAATGGATGCATAAAAAGCATTGACAAAGTCCAGCACTCACTCATGATAAAAACTGTACAGATAATCAGAACAAATGGTCTTTATCTCAGTCTGACAAAAGTCATCAGTGCTAAACCAATAGCCAGTATCACACTAAATGGACAAAAACTGGACATTTTCACCGTAAAATCAGGAACAATACAAGGATGTGCACTGTGACCTCTCTTTTTCCGTATAGTTCTGGAAACATGAGCCAGAGCAATTAGACAAGAGAGAGAAATAAAAGGAATAAGGATAGGAAGGGAAAAGTTAAATGATCATATCTGTGGATGACATGGTACTTTACATAGAAGAGCCCAAGAACTTCACCAAGACCTTTGGATTCAATAACTGAATTCAGTTGCGTAGCTGGATACAAAGTCAGCACTCCCAAATCAGTAGCATTCCTATACACAAACAACGAACTCATTGACACATATTAGGGAAACAACTCCTTTCACAGTAGCATCCCCAAAAAATAAAAACCTAGGAATCAATCCAATAAAGGAAGTAAAAGAACTTTACTTTGAAGACTACAGTACTCTGAAAAAAGAGATCAAAGAGGATACCAGAAAATGGAAAGATGTACCTTGTTCTTGGGTAGGAAGAACCAATATATAAAAATGGTCACACTCCCAAAATTGTTATAAAGATTTGATGCAATCACAATCAAAATATCAATAGCATATCTCAAAGAATTAGAGAAAACAATCCTAAAATTTATTTGGAGTGAGAATAGACCTAGAATAGTAAAACTAATTTTGGGCCACAAAGGCAAGATAGAGGTCATCACAATCCCTGACTTGAAATTATAGTGCAAAGCCACTGTGATAAAAACAGCATGGATCTGGCAAAACAACACCCCCCAGAAAAAAGACCTGAGGATCAGTGGAATAGATTAGAAGATGCAAAAACAACTTCAAGCACACTCAGTCACCTTATCTTTGACAAAAGGGTCAAACATGTTCACTGGAAGAAAGAGCTTGTTTAATAAATGGTGCCAGAAAAATGGGCTCTCTACATGCTGAAGATTAAAACTACACTTGTGTCTATCACTATGTGCTAAGCTAAAGTCAAAATGGATCAAAGATTTAAATATTAAAACAGAAAGAGTTTACTGAATGAGTAAGTAGGTAGAAATCTTGAAGACATAGGGGTAGGCAGAGTGTTCATAAACAAAAAGCAAACTGCACGGAGAAATACTTCAAAGAATAACTGGGAGCTCATCTTATTAAAAAGATTTGCACCTCAAAGGAATTACCAACAGGGTGAAAAGAAAACCCATGAACTGGGAAAAAAATTTAGCCAACTGCCTCTCAGACAAAGGACTTCTATCTAGAACATATAAAGAATTAAAAAAAAATCAGACCCCCCAAATTCAAAGACCTAATCCAAGAATGGGCTTCTGAGATGAATACACACTTCTCAGATAAAGAAACACAAATGGCAAACAAATATATGAAAAAATTTTCAACATCATTGATCATTCAAGAAATGCAAATTAAAACAACACTGAGATTCCATTTCACCCCAGAAAGAACGGCTACCATTAAGAAATCAACCAATAACAAATGGTGGCGAGGCTATGGGTGGAGGGAGAGGAACCCTTCTCCACTGTTGGTGGGAGTGTAGAATGCTGAAACCACTGTGGAAATCAGTGTGGAGAGTCCTCAAAAAACTAAAACTAGAGGTTCTGTTTGACCCAGCTACTCCCCTTCTTTGTATCTTCCCAAAAGAATTGAAACATCCTACCCCTGATGTACACCCATGTTTCTAGCAGTGCAGTTTGTAGTAGCTCAGTCTGGGAAACAGCCTAAATGCCTGTCAGCTGATGAATGGATAAAGAAGACGTGGCCTTTTTTATATGGTTAAGTATTACTCTGCCATAAAGAAGGGTAAATCTGGGACATTTCTAGATAAATGGATGGACCTTGAGACCATACTCTTAGACAGAATAAGTTGGACCCATGTTTAAATGTCACGTTGTTTCTCTAGTGTGAAAAACCAAAAGTGCAAATAAGGACCCGCATGTATGACAGACATTGGGAGACGGGCAGAAAGCGTTCAAGTGAGAAGGGAAACCAGGGAGGGGAACGGGGGATGGAGGGGGGACAAGGACAGAAGAGAATGGAAGGGAAAATGGAAACATAGCTTTTGTAAATTAGGAGGGAAGAGGGGTGGGAGGAAGGGGAGGGAAGGGGGAAAGGAGAATCAAGATACATCACGTGCAGGTACAGTTCCCTGTCATGAACGTCACCATTATGTATCTCTAAAATGTACCAGTGAAATTTAAAAAGGAAGAGACATCAACTAGATACAAAGAAAAAGAAAAGATCAGCCTGGTCTACATAGCAAGACCCTGTCTCCAAAAGTGAGAAAGGAAAGAAAGGAAGTGCCCCTGTGAGGAGGCTGCATTGCTTGGCATGAGAGGCAGGGTCAGTAGCTCTATAGAAAACGCAGCCGCAAGAAATTTACACCGGGATTCTGGGTCTGGAGAATTATGCACTGTTCTGGAACATGATGACGTGACTGTATTTGAATAAATGGATATTTGTGTATGTGAAAGAAAGATAATAGAACATGAAAAATAATATCATGTGGGCAAGGTGGTTCATGTCTGCCATCTCAGGCCTCTAGGAGGCTGAGGCAGGAGTACTGCAATTTCTAGCTTGCCCAGCTGAGTGGTTTAGCAGTCATCTGTCTCACATAAAGTATGAGAGTGAGATCCGGGGATGTAGCACAGTGTTTTAGTCTCTAGGATCGTAAGAAAAATACAAAGCCAGGTACACTGGCACACACGTGTAAACCTGTCATCCTAGCAGTTCAGGAGGCTGAAGCACAAGTGTTACAAGTTTGAGGAATATGGGGCAACTTTGGGAAAATCTGTCTCAAAAAGCAGCATAATTTGTAAGTTAAGAAAATCTTTTATTTAGAGCATCTGTAACCAGTCTAGGCTTTGTTGTTTTGCTTGATAAACAGGTCATCTCTGACACGGAAAACAGACATGATAAACTAACTTGCTTAACTGCAAAAGAGACTATCTGTGAACTGCCTGTGTTCTTTGAGGAAGAAGGTTTTTTTCCTGATTGTGTCAGGAGTGCTGAGATCCAGGCAGACAGGGGTATATTTCTCCCATGGACCTTCTGATGGTGTGACATTCCCTGATCTCCCAACGTGCTGCACTTCGTAGAGGCGCTTCCACCTGGACTGTCTTTCCCTCCTGCCCTGCTTTTCAACTCGCACCGTTCCTTTATGACTAAGTTCAAGCACTGCTTTTACATTTAGCCTCTAAACCTTCCCTGTGGCTGTTCCTCCTCTGAGGGTCTTCATTTCTCCCCATGAAACCCTGTCCTGGACTCAAATGTGTAATCATGCACGCCAGCTTCTTCATGGGTCATGCAATGTGAAGCGTGTGCCGTGGATCAGTCAGCTGCTGTGTAGGAGATGGAGACATGGGAAGGCTCAAGTCACAGCCTGCTTCTGATGTGGTATGTGACCCCAAGAACACATTAAAGATCAAGGGCTATCAGGGGCAATTCTGGTTGAAAAGCGGGGAGCAGGGAATTATGGACAGGTGAGTTAAGAAAGCTGTCAGATGAGCTGGGCCACAATAGCACACACCTGTAATACCAGCTATACAGGAGGCTGAGGCAGGAGGATCACAAGTTCACGAGTTGGCAAGTTAATAAGACCTTGTCTCAAAACAAAATTTAAGAAAGGGCTGAGGATGTCACTCAGAGGTAGAGCACTTATCTATCGTGTGCAAGGCCTTGAGTTTGAACACTAGTATGAAAGATAGAAAGAAAGAAAACAAGAAAGGAAGGAAGGGAGAAGTCTGCCAGATGGACAACTCAGTTTGGATCAGCACAGGAAATATCTCACTTATTTACAGTACTTTTATATCGCTTCTTGGCATTTTGTCTAAAATCAAGTCTATACTATTTTCTAATTTAAATGTTTCTGTAATTAAATAGGCGTTTCTTTTTCCTCCACTGGTCTGAATTATTAATATGTTTATGATACTTGTAGAGTGGTAAGAGGAATGCACTCAGGGCCTTTGTGACTGTCAGTTCTAAAAGACTCCAAATAATATTTAAAAAATCTATTACATATCTAATGTTTGAGGTATTCTCCAAGGTACTTTAAGAAACATATAAAAAAGTGTAAGAAACAAAGCTTGCTGTGTTAAGCCGCAAATATGGGCAAACATCAGAATTTATACCCCTTTCAGTGACGAAAGGATCTCAAAAAGCACCCTATTCTTATTCAACCTAATAAATAATTGCTCTAGCAGTTCAGAAGAGCAAGGTGGGCAGTAAGTTTTCGTGGAGAAAGTGAAGCTGAGCTTAGTGCTGGAGGACAGATAGCATTTGCAAAGGAGGAGGAAAGGGAACAGCGCAAGGACTTTGGCTTTGGGCTCAGACATCTCCGGGTTCTCAGCCTACAGAGCTCAGCCCGTGGCCTTTCTCCCACCGAATCTTCTAGCAGGTCCCCCTTCTCCTCCCTCCAGAGAGCATGGACCACCCTGTTTGCACGCCTACCTTAACTAAGGCGCTTTATTGCATTGGAAGAAGTGATCATTCTGACATATGTTTGCTTTCAGCACTAGGGCAAATAAACACTTTTCTAGACCTCAGTTTCTTTATTTGTAAAGTAGAGAGTCCTACCTCAAAGGGTTGCTTTGAGAGTTAGAAAGAATGAGGTGGTGAAGTGTGTAATTGCGTAGGTAGGGTTCACAGGAAGACTCAGCAAAAGCTCAGAATGTGTATTGGGGACAAGGAGTGGCGCAGATGGACCTTGTGGGGCTCCGTAGAGGAGCTGAGGGGAACACTGGCAAGGTGGCTGGGCTTTCATCATGTGGGCAGCCACCACCAACACCCAGCTGACACTTTGCTGGCTCCTAAAATCCACCTCTTCTCTTTTTCTTCTTTAGTTTTATGAAAACCAGGGAAAATTTGAAAACAATCCCAGTATTCTGGGAGGAGGATTGCAAGGTCTAAGCCCCACCAGGTTGCTTAGTGACTTATCAAGACCCCATCTCGAAATAAAAATTCAATAAATGGGCTGGAGATATAGCTCAGTGTGAAGTCCTTGGGGCCAACCCCCAGTGCTGAAAAAGAGCAAGAAAAAAAAAAACTTGAAAGTGACATCAAATTTATGAGGCTTAATGGACTTACAAAATTCTCATTTAGCCACTTAAATTAGACAAGTAAACAGAAAAGCAAAACTGCAGATTTTGTCATTTGTTTATGTTAATATTTCTGATTGGAAATCTATAATGGACTTATTTTGAGTTTGCAAGAACTGGATGCTCATTTTCTGACTAGAAGTTTTACAAATTCATGAATATAGCTGAAAAAGAAAATAACATGTGGTAGTTAAAGAACCTGAAAACAGTAAGGGACAAAATTACTATCTTTGAAAGAGTATCCAGGAATGACATGGTTTGAAGTTAGTTGGTCACTCATTTGGGTCATCTAGTTTTAAGTCATTTAAGTGTGATGTTTAACTCAGTTAAACTCCATGTGAGATTTTTGTTTCGAGCTGGAGATGCTCATGCATGCAAAGCAGTTAATAGATACACAGACAGGGATGAAAGCCACACAGTAACAAAAGGAATTCCCTGGATGGGTCTGGGTGCTGTCATGGAGGGGTGTGCAGGGCACAACTGAAAGTTACACTGCTTGGCACCCACAGAGATCTTGTCCCCTGCAAAAAATCATTTGATATATGTTGAAGAAGCACTATATGTTTGTAGCTCTGCTTATTAACTTCTCTCTTATATGAAAAAAAGAAGGGGAAAAAAGAGAAAAACCCACTAGTTTTCCCATGCAAAGACGGGTACAATCTTTAGAGAACACGGAATGGACTAAAAGCCCTGAAACTGAGCCAAACACTACGGGTGGATCACTTCTCTCTGCAGCTCTTAACCGTCCTCTTTAGACTGAAATCCAGCCTCTGCCTCGAAGACCAAGCTTTTGTGATATGGGATGACCTGTGGTCATTAAACAGGGAGCGAGCAATCTTTTTCTTTATTTTTCATGAAACCTTCCTGTAGTGGAGTAAAAAGTCGTCCATTCAAAAAAAAGAACAAAAAGAACTTCATTAAGGTCTATTGTTCTTACTCTGACAGCCTAAACCCAAAGTCCCCCGGCCTTTTTTATTTCTCCGAGGAGGATCACAGTAAGGACCCTAACTCTGCTACTGAATTAATCTGCAAAGCCCAGGGGATTCCTGGAGAAAGGCGGGGACCTGTTATGAATGGTAATTGTCTTGGTATATTCACAGCTGCTGCAGGTCGGTCCTCATTTTGTGGGGCTTAATGTCCATATAAGAATTCACCCCAGAGACCTCCCCATCCATGCCTTAAAGTACGTGCCAAAGAAGGACTTACCAAAAAAAAATTCCGTTTCTTCAGGAAGCATTGAACCCTGGAAGCAGCTGCAGGGGACAGTGCCTTGCCCAGGGGTGGTGCTTGGCCTGAGCGAGGGAGGATGGGCCGCTTCTCATGCTAGCGTTTATAACCTCTCGTTCGGGGCCGGGTGGCCAAGTGAAGGCCCAGAGAAGCAAATGGTGTGGAGACAAGAGGGGAAACGGTGGGGGAAAGACCTCTGAACTCTGGGCATGGAACCCAGTGCTGGAGAGCAGCAGCCTGGAGAATCCCCAAATGACCATAATGTTGTCACCAGAGCAATAACTGCAGCACGCTGTCCCGACGCCCCCTTTACCATCTCACCAGCTTTCCCCTGGCGCAAGGATCAGATGTGACTCACTCAGGCAACAAAAACAGTGTCCAGGCTTTTCTTGTTAACTTCATCTCTGGTTGCAATTCATAGTTTTCTTCCTTGAGAAACCCTTAGAAGGCAGGGAAGTTGGTGGGGAAAGAACGTGGCCGGGAGAGGCGCATCTGTGCATCTGTCTGTGCTTTTACCACATTGCAGTCCCATAACCCACTGCGGTGTGTTGGGAGGGGCTGCCCCTGAATGTGGCTCAGTTTCTCATAGGACAGAAAACTTAGCTGGGAAACAAATAGCCGGGATACTGTCAATTCCTAGGTCACAGATGACCTCAGAGCAACTAGATTCAGCTCAAGCATAGATGTCATATACTGAATCTTTCTCAAAACACTGATAAGAATGAGGGAAAAGTACACCAAGTTCATTTCTTTTTATACATAAATGTATGTGGGTCACAGAGTTTATAGGAGGGTAAAGTAATCCAACTGGAATCTGGAAAATGCATTCCCTCCTTATCTCCTTACAGTTGTAATAAACTACTAAATGTTATGAAACCAGATTAGCACAAAATGTGCTTTTTCAACAATCAGTCATAGAGTTTCGCCTAGGAACATTTTAAGGAGATTTATCTGAACTTTACAGTTTAAAAAAAGGTCATTCTGATCAGTTCAGCACCTGTAAGGAGAAAGCCCTTTGTTCTCTAGGGAGTCATAGTGTCAGGCTTAATTTCAGGCCTCAGGGAATGGGCACCTTCTTTGGCCACCTCTGCTTACCGGAAGGCACCCAAAACTCCATCCTGCAATGGGGCAGACTCTTCCTCCACGTGGGAACTCCAGGAGATGTGAAACCAGCCTGAAGGTCAATGCTGGGATCTTTGCTTACAAATCATGACGAGATTAATACAGAAAACACCAACAAGAGAAAGCACAGGGTCTCTGCCTTTTCCCCTGAGGTAGGAGAGGGGAAATTTCTAGGGAGGTCAGATTTCTTTTTTGTGTAATTACACACTCCATTGAATTTAATTATCTCATAGTTAAGTTCCTAGAAGACAAATGTCCCCTCATTATATACCTTTATTGTCTGTGCAGTGTAATTGCATTTTTGTAGACTTTTTTTTATCCCCATGTGGAAGTGCGTTTTAGGTAATGTTAAGCTCTCGTGTGAGACAAGAGTACTCTTTACCGACTGTTATTTTGCGGAGCTCATTTTATGGGAAAAATTACACATCAGCTAAGACTTTGTTTTTGCCTCACAGGTCTATATTCTCATTCATCTAACTTTCTGAAGCCACCCTTAGATTTTTCTATCTCTGATTATTAAGCCATTTAAAGGGCCGGCTCCTGCTGAGCTGCCCCGCTGGGCTGGCGGGATACCGGAAAGATGAGGTTGGGAACGTTTGAACTCAGAGGCCAGAGATTTCAACATCATGCCAGACACTCTGTAACTCCTCCCGGGGTGAGCTTGACAACTTCGTCTGTCTAAATTAGCTCCGAAGTAGATTGCTGCCAAGTGTGGTCATGGGAAGAATGCTGGTGGGAGACCTGGTTTCTTTCTAGGTGCAGCTCTGCCACTAATTTCCTACATGACTAAGACCTTCTTTCAGCATTCAGCCAAGATGAGTGCCTCTCGTGCAGACGGATGGTGTGGTGTTGGTTTTCTTCTTAAATGTTAGGAAAAACTTTAGCATAGTAGCTAAAAGCAAGTCTTGAGAATCAGGGCTGGTTCTGAGTCCCAGTTTTGTCACTTATTTATGAGTTTGTGCATTTTAGTTGCCTTACTTTTAAAATAGGAAAAATGATTTATGTGTCACAAAGAAGATTGAGATCTAAAAGAGATAATTAAGGCAATGTGCCTAGCACAGTGCCTGGCCAGTAATCGTCCTTCAAGTGGGAACTGCTGGGGTCACACTGAGGGGAGCCCAGTGTCAGTGATTGTCACTGGGTGATAATCAGAGGATTTGTTTGTTGAGTGCTTGGTTTATACTTGCTCTTGAACCAGGAATTTACCTTTTCAACTTGAATGTATAAATGAATGAGAAGGCTTGGTTTCCTGAGAGTTCTTTAGTGGGTTAAACTAGAGGGATGTGGAAAATACCGCATTTTCTCTGTCTCCTGTCACCCTTGGTCCAAGTCCCTGCTCTACAAAAAATGTTGTGGAATACATTTTTTGTCTTGGTGCACATTTGTCAGAGGTCATCAGCGCTCTTCAGAATTCAGTCCAATATTGGTACGGCACTCTAGAGTGTGGACCCCAGTCTCTCTTAGGCTAAGATTGCTATTTTTATCCACCTTTCCATCGTCTCCGGCTTGTGTAGAGCCACATGTGAAGAATACACGTTTCCTTCACCACACTTCTTTGCCTTTGCAAAACCTATTCCTACTGTTTAAGGACCTCTTCCCCTTCCCTCTGCCTTCCTTCCTTCCTTCCTTCCTTCCTTCTCCCCTCCTTTTTCTCCTCTCTCTCTCTTTTTTGTAGTCTGGGATAAACTCAGTCTTGTGCTTAGTACGCATGTGCTTAGTACGCAAGCACTCTATCACCAAGCTGCACCTTTAGCCTCTTTTTCCTCTTTGGCTTAGCAAACCCTAAGCTCTGTGCAGACTCTCCCGTATGTTCTGCAGGCTTTCCCTACTCTTTCAGAGGTGACTGAGTATGTCACTCCCTCTTCTCCAATACAACAATTTGTCGATGTCTTCATATGGCAGAGCAAAGGACCTTGAGATTTTTTTATTAGTGTGCTGTATACACTCAGTTAAGACGGGGAACAGAGTTTTATTCATCTTTACATCCCAAGATTCCAGAACAATGCCTGATATATCTTTGAATTATTTCAATTTAATTTCATTTTCCCAGTGTTGCGGATTGAATGGAGGATCCTTTGCATGCTTAGCACACACCTTATAACGGAGTTACACCACAGCACTCTCACAGTTATTTTTAAACAAAAAACAAAACAAAAAAAGGAAAGACAGAAAGCATAATTCTTATTATTGTTGATCTCAATGTGTTCTGAGAATACATTGCCCCAAAGGTTCAGTCCAGGATGAATTGGCACCTGGACCAGAAGAAGCCTCTAAAGTCAGCTGCTTTGAACAGTTATAATTTCAGCGTTTACTGGTATTAAAACACAATGGTGAACCATTTCTTTCTTCTAGTACATACCACTAGTACAGAGAAGTTCCTAAGGAAAAATCATTAGCCAATTAAACAGTGAATTAAGTATGCCTGAGTAAGCAATCAAAGATTTTTCTGGGGTGGAGTCTTACTGGAAAAACCACACTGATCTTTATAATGACTTGAAAAAACGTTGGTCAGCTGTCCTAAAATGTCAACCCAAATGACTAAAAAGTCATTACCAATTCAAAATGAAAAAAGAAATGGTGGGAGGGGAGGGAGGTGGGAAGGTTAGATGGAAAAAGTTGGAGGAAGAAAAGCAAGATTTTAGGGCTTTGAAACTTCCTCAATATGGCAGCCAATGAAGTCTAGGCCAAATTTCTGACTCCGCCACAAGATATTCCTGAGGGAAGTTTTAAGGTAAGGTAAATTCGCTTTGGGCTTATTTCTGGTTTCCAGTAGTTGAAAATATTTTTCTATTTGGTTCTCCCATTTTTTCCAAGTCTCAACTGACCTGTGACCCTTTAATGTGACCCAGGCCCTAACGACTCTGTACTTTGCATTTTCTTCTAGAAATGTAGGAGGCTTTCAGCACCTCTACCTTAGAGCAAACCGTTGAATAAATTCACCCTAAGGAGCCGCCTTCCCAGGAGGGGTTTGTGTTTGAAAAGGTTCAGCAAGTTGACTAAAATGTATTGCTAAGGGATAGAATTTCAAGTGTGGAATTTCATGCCGCACTGCACTTCTAGGCCATAGGTTGTTGCCGCTGGGTTTCCTGTCACTCAGGGGAATGGAAAGGGTGCAAGGAGGTGTCAGCTGGTGTTGGTGGGACAAGAGCTGGAAGCAAATGGCCCTAGGCAAGGGGTAGGAAATAGTCATGGGCAGGTGAGGGACGGGTTGTGTCTTAACCTGCTCAGTGTAGGCACCTGAGCATTTTGTTGACAGCTGTAACAACATTCTCTGAAGCCCAATACTGAGTTTGTTAATACATATTTCTAAAGTTCTCTGTTTTTCAAAGACAGGTACCATGAAAACACACACAGAGCAGTTGACTTCTATGGCTGAAGGTTTCTGATCCACAGCAGGTGATATAATTAGAAGAGTGGTCCAATGTTTTAATTAAGCCATTAGTTTTTCTGTAATTAGAGAATAAACCACCCCATTTTAAATGGCAAGTGAACCATGCGTGATGGTGCACGCCTATAATATCAGCACTAGGGTGACTGAGGCAGGAGTGGGTTTAAGGCTATCCCTGGGCTACCCTAGGGAGTTCAAAGCCTGCTTCGACCACACAGCAAGACCTTGTCTCGAAACAAAAACAAAAAACAGCCAAGTGAGTGTTATAAAAGAAGGATGCATAATTCCTATTTAAAAATAAAACTTGTAGATGGTGACTAACATTAATATCATAGATCCAGAGTGGGGAGGAAGTGTGAAGATCATGTTCCTCTTGCCTTCTATACGCTGCTCTTCCTTAAAAAGATTGGAACAAAACACAGAGGAAAAATTTTGTTTTGGGGATCCAAATAACCTTAGTTATTCTCTAATATTGCCACCTGTTCAGACATGATCTTATGAAAGTCACTTTCTTTAGGAGGTGGCAAACTGGCATCCAGAGGTCCAGTTTCACTGCAGTTGCATGTTTTGGTTTTTCTATAGTATTTAGAAAACTGGAAAATTTCACCTAATAATCTGGACTTGTAATTGCTCCTGAAAAAAAAAGGGACACACTGTTGTTGTTAGAACTTCTTTTTTCAGAAGGACATTTGACCATGGCTGAAGAATGCGGTCCTCTCGGGCCAAGCCTGAGCTGTGCTCCCCACACGCCGCTGTCCTATCCCGGCATGGCCATCTCGTTTACCCTGTGTCTTGGAAGGCACTGGGCCTGCAATCTCTGAGCCAGACATCCACATATCAATGTTATTATCTGTGAAATAGACACTGGGGGGAGCGACAGGCAGTTTTATTTTATTTATTTATTTTTAAAATTTTATTTTAAAGAGAAAAAATAAAATTTCAAAACAAGGTAATAGGAAGGTAACAATGATTAATAGATTGCTATCTTTAAATTAGTTACTAGATATCAGTATGTAACTGTCCAAACAATGTTAGCACAATCTTTTCTTTTTAATGAATAAGAGAAATTAGTAGTATAACTATCTTGACTATCGTATATATATGTATTTTGTTTTTTGCTTTTCCCTTCTTTCTTTTCCATTCTCCCACCGGTTTCTCTTTCCTTTTGAAGTTGCTTCCCGTTGTACAACATCTATTGTACAGTTTGAATCTTATTTACTCTCGGCTCCTCCCACTAAGGAGATGATATGATGTTTGCGCATGTGCGTTTGGTTTATTTCACTTATGAGTACACTCTCAAGTTGCATCCATTTACCTATAAAAGTGACAGGCAATTTTAGAAAAGTGGTTTCCGTATTTGATTGATTATAATTTAACATATCCAAAAATACAAATTCTTGGAGTTGTTCATGTGGATTCTGGATCATTAGATGTGGAGTGGGGGCCTCTATTTTCTAAAAAGAAAAATTCTCCAGTTTATTCCAGCAAAAAGCTAAAACTAGATAAAATCCTGGCTTACATGAGCTCTAAAATTCTAGCTCTAAAGTTCTATCAATTCAACTACCCCTAGATTTCTAATTCGATAATTCTTTTTTAGGTCAATGGACCTCAATGCAGTTAGGCCTATTGTAGAATTATTAAATCCAATTAGCCACTGAATTAAATTATTTTCAATCAGACGCGGGCTATTTACCCTAACATCCCTCAACTTGTGATCTGAAAAGGAACAAAGGGGCATGGTGAGTAATACACAGATACCACTCCCACGCTAAAGAGAGTTATTCACCCAGTAGGTAAATATTCCCACAGCCTGGGCTTGCTATTCTGAGAATATGCATTAAAAAAAAGCTAAGGAAGAGAGGAAATTCTTATCAATGCACCATTTGAGTGTAAATAGCAAAAAGGGACATTTCAGATATTCAGGATTAAAGATCCTCTGATAACAGGCACATTTCACATGGGCTTTTAAAACTCACAGTAAGCACTGTTTCTTAGAAACACGAAAAAAATACAGGAAGGATTTAAATTTGATGCAGTGGGGTCTTTAAAAACTTGGCACGAGTCATTTTGTTCTGTCAACTCACCCTTCAAGGTATCACAATGTGAGGGAACGCAGGCTTCTGGCTGCGACGGCCTTGTGTGGGGGAACTCTGGGGACTGATGCGTGTGGACAAGAAGCTTGGGGAGCTGGGCGGTTTCCATGGAGATGGGAATTAGTGAGGAAGTGCTTTGCTTCTGATTATTCTCCATCCTAATAGGGACAATTGTAACCATTTATCTTTTCCTGAAAGAATAAGGACATCTTTGGGAACAATAGCAAGAACTTGAGTGAAACTATTCCATGTTAAATCACCTAAAATACCCACCACTTGCTTTTTGCAGTGGAAGTCATAAATTCTTTGGTGGTGGCCTTTGCCTGAGGGGGGCATGATGCTGACCGTCAGAGAACAAAATCAGGACAGCTATGTTAGTTTCAGCTGTGCTATAGTATTTTAAATATAATTATAGTGTTATACAGTTCAGATGTACACTACGTATTTGTAGTGATCTTAATCCTAATTCATGTTTAACCTGTGCACAATATATAATGCTCTTGTTTATACTTGAGAAAAGAGATACATATGTAACTACTGCTGTGTTCCTGATAAACTCCATGCGTTTTTTGTAGGCTGTGGAAAATGAGTGTATGAATACAAATAATGTTTTCGGAACCCAAATCTGGTAACTTTCTCTGCTGTATTACCATCCATATCTTTTCTTTCTTCTTCTTTGCCAATACGTAAGTGTAGTACAGTTGAATTAAATAGAAATATATGAAGCAAAAGGCAAAATTATACAAATTCCCTCTCTAAAGGATACCAAGCTATCTTTTTAGTTGTTGTTCTTTCAAATTTTTCTTTGCTTGTATGTATATATACAGAGATGTATGGATAATTTATTTGCTTGTATTTCATGAGAACAAAGTAAGTTACATAGTCCTGAAACTTCCTTTCTTTTTCTGGTTGTCGTGGATTCTTTCTACATCAGCACATCTAGGTCCACATTTCTTTTCTCATTGTCTTTTTATTTTTAAATGGCTACATGACAATTCATGACATGACTGGACAATAATTTACTCGGTCCTTACCTTATTCTGGGTATTTTAGTTCCCTCTCCCTGCCCCTCCCCTCTCCTCTCCCTTTGCCTTTCCTCATCTTTTTCTCCTACTTTTCTTTCTTTCTTTTACCCTTTCTTCTTCTACTCCATCTCCTTTCCCAATAATTGCTGCTATAATCAAGCTTAATTAGAAGTTTCTTAAGTAATATCAATACATCCTCTTGTTGGAGCCACTTTTCATTGTAGAGAAGCTCATGAGCAGCGTCACTCTTGAGGTGCTGATGAGCGCTCGTCTTACTGGAACAATGAAAAGTTGTGGTGTCTCAGTGTAGACTCCTCTGACCATTACCGCTTTAATTCACATTGTAATATAATGCTAGAACCTTCTAAGCCCTGTGGTTCTCAACTTGCTTGCACATAGCATCTTCTGAGGAGTTGTAAAATTGCTGATTCAGGCTAATATTACAGTTAAATCTCTGAGGGTGAACCTCAGGCATCAATACTTTATTTTAATTTTATTTTATCATTAGTATTTTTTGAGGTACTAGGGATTGAACCTAGGGCTTTCACAATAAGCTACATCTCAAGCCCTTTCTACATTTTGAGATCTTGCGAAATTGCTAATTTGCCCAGGCCGGGTCTGAGTTTTCAGTTCTCCACCCTCAATCTCCTGGAAGGCCGGGATTGCAGATGTGCGCACCGTGCCTGGCGGTCATCAATACCTTTCTTTTTTTTAACATCTAATTTTTTGTTGTTGAGGCAGAATCTTGCTGTATAGTGCAGGCTGGCCTTGAACTCACTATGTATCCCAGACTCACCCTAAATTTGTAGTGCGCCTGCTGCCTCAGCCTCCGTAGGGCTGGGGTTATAAGCGTGTCACCATGCCTAGCTATCACCTGTATTTTTTAAAGCTCTTCAGATGAATCCTATGTACGTGAGTGGCTTCATGAACTGGTACTCAAAATAAACCCAAACTTAATTTAAGGCTCTGCTATCATTCTCTTGCAACTCATAAAAATTTTATCTTTGAAATTGTGGCTTTTTTCTTTAAATGTGAAGCTTTGGAACACCTGAGTGAGGAGATGTGAACGTTGCATGTGTCTGCTTGCTTCCTGCTGTACCATTCCCAGACAGGCTTTGCCATGCTTCGGGCGTTGAGTTCTGTCGGATACAACACACCTGGAGTTCGGTGAGGCTCCAAATGAGTTC
>PVLD010013154.1:0-57206 GCA_004027595.1 Dinomys branickii | reverse complement strand
AATTTGCATGTCTGTATATGGGTCCATACATCTACAATTCGAAGATATCAATGGATAAAGCAACAACTACTGTTGAGACCATATCACCTTGTCTATAGATTAGTTGTGATTGTACTATTTTCTATGATAATGGGTGTCTGTTTGTCAATATGTTTTTGTACTTTTATGTTTCTAAAATTAAAAAAAAAAAAAAAAGAAAGACACGGAGAGAGAGACAGAGAGAGAGAGAGACGGAGAGGGAGAGGGATCGATCCAGTCACACTGGAGCTAACAGATGGACCCTACCTTCTATCACTAGGTAGGTGGCAGGCAGTGGAGTTAGGTGAGTCGGGCACTCTTGGCAAGTCAAAAGCCACCTTTCCATGGCTACTGGAGGAAAAACTAGCTAAAGGCTGGTTCTGACAGATCACACGTGAGTCCTCAATCCTGGTAACTGCAACCAGAGTGAGGAAACAGAGACCAAGGAGGAGGTGGCTCACTGAAATCAGGAAAGAAAAATGAACGGTGGGGCTAGGTCACAGGAGTCTCCGAGAACTCAGGCTGCAAGCCTGCAAGCTGCTGCCACAGGAGAACAAGCCAAGTGACAAGCAGGACATGTGTCCATCCAGGGGCAGCAAGGGAAGCAGGTGGACTGACTCTTCATGGCCATCTCCTTCCCTCCAAGGTCACGGGGTACCCAGAAACACCTCCAAATACAGAAGGGAAGGCAGAGACACCCCGGATCTCAGTGAGCAGCCCTCCTGTTTTAGCCAAAATTTGGGACAGAAAACATCCAATTACTCAAGCTCTAAAAATAATCTGCGGCTGATAATTCAAGCGCCCTCCCTCCAGGCCCCTCACGCCTCCCTTCTGTTCCTCCACCTTAGGAGCACAGGCTGCGCCGACGCCACTGCCACAGGCGGGCTGGGAGGGGCATGGGGGTGACACTCAAAGTCAGTAAGTCTACCTTTTGATTTCGAAAATATTTGAGGAGGAAATGAAAGTGACGGCTCTAACGTGGACTTCAGCAACATACGTGATGGAAACAAGCCCCTCCCCCAGCACTTCTTCACTGCAGAGGTCACTCATTCAACAGCGAAGTACGTTCACCCTGTGCCTTCTGTGAGATGAGGGAAGTGGCAAGCAAGTGGCTACTCAGGTCCTTCCAGACCCCACATGGTGAAACACCTCCGGTCTATCCAGCAGCAGATGGGCTGCAGTTTGCCAGCGGGGAACCAGGCCCTGGAGACTCGCTCCAGGGACAGACCTGTGCATCCTGCACAGGCGATGGTGGCACTACTAACAAGCCCGTGAGGCTCCGGAGTGAACACTGCTCTTACTCACTCCCCAAAGAGACCTCCAGGGTCTGGGATTTGATTTTTTGCTGTTGGTGTTTCTCCTTTTGTTCTTAGTGTATGAATGACCTTGTCATGCATATTGTCAACCATTATGGGTGCTGTGCCCTGAGGGCTCTTAATCCTCCCTACACTTCCTGCCAGTGGGAATGTACTAGGGATGACCCTATTCAAGAGACATTTATTAAGCACATATGAAAACTTTCCACTAAACACTGGGGATGGAAAGATGACCAAAAACAGTTCTGGCTGTTTTACTACTGCACACAGAAGCCAAGAGCACTGGCAAATCCTAACTAAAATCTAAATCTGTGCAAGTTCTATCCCAGGCGTTCTGAGGGAACGCTAACCATGGAGGGCATATGGTGGCCAGCGCTTCGTATAAAATGAGGTGTTGAGGAAAACAGCCAATGGCTTTTAGGAGGAGGATGGGTCTTGCTGCTAGACCAACTCAAATGCAATTCTCATGGTTACTACCTATACAACATGACTGTACTACTGCCTCTGAGCTTGTTTTCTCCTCTGCAAAAAGTACTAAAGGACTAAAGACGACAGACATCAATCTCAACACAGCAAAGACTCAATAAATGTGGAGCATCAGTTTAAAATAAGCTAATCACAGGCCAAGAAAGACCAGGTAGTGGGTGGGAGTGCTGGTGGTAAAAGAACAAAATCTGCTCCCTGAACATCTTTTGGAGGAGGGAGGGTAAAGTACAGTGGCCCTTACTGAAGATGCGCCCTGCTATTTCCACCCTCTTTCTAGGCCCGCCCACCTACTTTGTAGAATCAGTAGACACTGAGGTAGTCACGGGATAGCTAGGAGAGCCCGAGTGTGCGCTAGGACAGGTTGGAGTTCAAAGGGTCACTGGAACTCCATGAGACATTTCTTCTGCATTTGCCAATGTTAGCCTAACTAAACTTCGTTCTAGTCCCATGGGTCAACCAGACAATGTTTAAGAGCAGAGATAAAACCACCATCGCTAAACAAAACTGGCCCCATGCCCAAGGGGCTGTGCTGCAGGTAGGACTGGCCGAGGTAAAAGGCCATTGCTCTTACAATATCAGCACTCTTTTTCTGTTGCCTTTCATAAACCTCTCTCTCTTTGCAAGATTCAGCAAGTGGCTATTTATGAAGTTTTGTTTTCTATATTAGATGTACATAATTTGTACCTTTCAACTTCCTTATAGTTTATCAATGCAATTCAATATATGGTCCATTACATTTGAATTTCATCCCATACAATTTAGCTATTGAAGTACAGTCATACCTCAGGAATATTTATCAGCCTCTGAGTGCACCAAACCCAGCACTTGTTACATTTTGACTAAAAAAAGAAAACCTCTTCAGCACTCAGTGCCTGCATCAATCTCACAGGGTCTCCAGAAAAGAGCACAACTCCCATGTGCTTGCCATGACTGTCTTGTACTTTTGTGCATTTTAGGTGCTGGTCATGGGTCACAAGAAGGTGAAGAGTGATGTCACTAAGCCTAAAAGGTTTATCATCGTCTAGTAAACAGCTATTATTAACCCAGTAAAACATGAAAGTTCTGTGAGGCTTTCACAAATTATTTCTCATTACATTATGTGTTATACAATTACTTGTTCAATACTTGTTGGTTCTGGCACTAACCACAGGTTTAGGAACATTAATAACATTAATAACAAGTTCCAAAATATGGTTTTACCTTAAGTATTACATAGGAATTTCACAGCACTGATCTGAGGTCACAACAAAAAAACTGGAGGTATTTTAGCTCAAAAGCCTGCATGAGCCAACTGTTTCAGTCTGAGTTCATATAATCTTCCAGGAACTCTGGCAGACCCAAGCAGAAAAGATTTTACTGAAAGGACACTGGGTGAGCTCAAACAACCACCAGCATGCTGGGGAACCAGCTGAGAGAGAAGGGAGGTAAGATAGCAAAGCACAAGACACAAACACCCACTGCTGCATCCTCTGGGTGGCAACACAGCTCAGCTGCAGCACAGTCTTTCGAATCAGAAGAAAGCGCTCCTTGGGAAATTTCACCTGGTATAGTGCCAGTTTTGCCTGGCCCTGCCAACACCTTAAGAAGTGCTCACCCACAAACCCAACTTTCTTTCCTATTTTCAACTGGAATTCTTATTAAACTCCCCAGCGGCCACTTTTCTAGGATAAGTCAATTCTCTTTCTCAGTTTTTTTAATGCATTTAAACATCCTTTAAGACTGCAAACTTCCTGCAGAAACTACATCTGACCTATGAATTCTCAAAGGCCCTGGTATACCATTAGATACTCGAGTAATCAATAAATGTGTTAGGAAGGAAATCAGCAGGCCTGGTCCACTGTTACTACACACATGGTTTTCACAGCCCACATGGGGCCGGCCTTCAGAAGCAGGATAGTTAGATTAGTTTGACAATACCTGAAGGGCAGAGGACACTCTCTGTGTATCGCAAAGAACACCTCATTAAGAATGCAGAGCCTCACTCAAGCCACGTCTTGAACCACAGCAACAAGGCAGTGACCCACTGGGAAAAAAGAAACACTTCCTTGGGTTTCCCCTTATTTATATCCCTGATTAGTAAGATTCCTATTGAATTCTGATGAGACTGACTTTCAACCCAGTGGGGAAGAGAAACAGTTCAGGAGCCAGATTCTCAGGAGCAGCCCTCAGAACCAAGTGTCTGCGGAAACTGCAGAGAGGTGGCACCCCCTGCCTGCCGCCCTGCCCCCACAGCGCAGTCCGCCTGCAGAGCTCAGTGCATCATTCAGGGGTAAGAGTTCACACTTAAACCAATTTTCCGAGATACCTCTTGGTATACCACTATGAAAGCACGCTCTGATGATGAAAGACAGGTTTCACTCTGGCTTACTTTCCATGAGTGGCAGAAAGACCTTAACACAATGAAGGGACAGAAAACACACAAGTGTTTGCCCAAATGAATTCAATAATTCTAGTCATTCTGGTCATTTTTCTCAGTTATCTCAAACCTGCTCATCACCTGGCACTGGATAATCACAGAGGAACATCCTGTTGAAAACACAATTCAGATAAGAAAATGAGAGAAGGGCCTAGAAAAAGTTGTGTGGGGCAAATTTGAGCAAGAAAGTAAAATAAACCAGGCTAAGCTCCTGTCCTGTTTTTCTTGTTTTTTGGTTTTCTTAGGACTACTTGAAGACAAACTTGCAGGGCATTCGTTGCTGATAAATTTTTCATGTTCTCTTAGGAGAGTGCAGGGAAAGAATAAAAGATGCACACCACCTTTCAGACCGGAACCCCCACACACTTGTCTCCAAGTCTAATTCCACCTGGTTTTCTTAGATAAGATGGGGTTTTGTGTGAGTCATTTTTCTGTAATTCTCTGTAAGGAGGGTGGGGCCTTCCCTATCTTTCTGTAATTCTGACGCTTAAGAACTGAATCCTTTGGTACAGCATTATCTCCCTCATACAGTTGTTGAAATTTTTAAAAAGGGGAAGAAATCTAATTTTCCATTTCAAATCAGAAGTACACATAGGCTTAATTTATAGCCCTAATTTCCTCTCCTACACTGGGAGAGAAGTGAGGTGAGGGACTACAGACCAATCAGAGGAGACTCTGCTATATCTGCTACAGACCCCAAAAATGTACTCTGTGCCTATCTCCTGTGTAGATGGTGAGTATGGTTTTGTCTCCTCACTTCCGTAATTTCAGAAGTAGTGAAACCAGGCAAGAAGAGCAGGAGGAGGGGCAGAATCAGGCACATCTAGGGTCACATACTTACAACCATCTCTAGACTCCCTAAGACTGTTTCTGAACCAAAGCCAGCCCACACAGGGCATTTCTGCACATTAGCAGAGGGTTTCCTTGGGCCCAGCGCCCCCCGCCTGGCTCACAGTTTGGTTAGCAGATGGTTTGGTCAGAGCAAAAGATGCCTTCTGCCAATTAGACAAAGGTTTCCCCTTTCCACAGGTGGACAAAACCCCATGCCAGGATACAAAGTCTGGCGAGAGAAAAGTGAGCTCCCTCCCATTGGCACCCTCAGGAGGGCACCTTTACACAGCAGACAACCTGCAAACTCTATGCAGTGGCCCACCAAACTCATGCCCTGCAAATAATTAGAACAACAGAAATGTACAGATTCCCATCAATAGAAACACAAGTTTGTTAACATGTAGGAAGCTTTGAGATTTGTGGCAGATACTACTAAATGTCTCCCCTTCTTCCTTTTGAAGAAACTCTGACTTTATAGTTCAAAAACGAAAACAGAAAATGTTTCTAGGGCATCTACATGTGGCTACATATGTTCAGGTCAGTGAGCTGTAAAGAGGAGTAGCACATCGAACAGGAAAGGATTGTTAAACAAGTTTTTGCTATCTACAGCTAAACCCTATGTAGATCAATACCATCTTTTCCCTGAAAATATGACTTGTTTTGTGTTGTAGTTTAGGGCTTTTGCAAGGGGAAAAATATAATACAGGTCACATTTTATAAGATTATTTATAATAGTCACCCAAAGAATGATATACAGAAAGAGAGTGCAGGAAATCTGTCCCCATACTAAAGACCAAAGAATACAGCTGAGGGCCTAGATCCCATGGCAATGTCCTGTAAGAGTCCAGCCGAAGACCTAGAGCCCATAACAATGTCTCGTGCAGGCCTGTTTCACGTATCTGCGCTGAGAAGGCCCAAGGGTCAATGACAGAAGCTAGAAAGTCTGTGCTAGAGAAATGAAGGATCTGGGCTAGCAGGCTGCGGGATCTGCACTGGAGACAGAAAGCAATGCTCAAAGTAAGAACCAGAGCTCCTTCGAAAGCTACCACAGCCATCCTCAGCAACAGTGAGGTCCTGAGCTCCTCCAGTGATGAGGAAAGCCAAGTTCCCATCAAGAAAGCTAATGTGACAAGCTTCACTAAGAGACTGAGCAGTGCAGCATCTTCCCCTCCACAGCCAGGAAGCGATGCTCAAAGTGAGGACCAGAGCTCTGCCAAAGTGAACCAAAGCCATTCTCAGTGACAACAAGGTCCCAAGCTCCTCCAGAGATGAGAATAGTAGAGTTTGTCAGGAAAGCCAGCATGAAAAGACCCTCCAAGGGAACCAACAGCTCCTTACAGCTTCTAACAGCACCCAACAGCCTCTCAGCCCCAACAGTGGGGAAAAATGTTTGCCAGCTGTTCTTCAGATAAAGGATGACCATCGAGAAGATAGTAATAAATATAAAAAGAACTCAAAACTGTCAGACCTCCACATTTAAAGACTCAATCCAAAAATGGGCATCTGAGATGAATATATACTTCTCAGGCAAACAAATACAAACAGCAAATAAATATATGAAAAAATGTTCAACATCACTGGTCTGAAAGAATATCCAAAATGTAGAAAAAACAATTCTCAGCTATAAAACAGTGTTGAACTAGATGACATCTCAGCTCCAAAATTCTGAGTCTCTGATTTCCTGCCAGTAACATGTTCCTAAATGTTTCCTGTGCATCCAGATGTGGCTACATATGTTCAGGTCAGTGAGTTGTAAAGAGTCCTATATTTGCCTTGGTGACTTGATTTGCCAGGATAACCAATACACTGCACCATGCTAATGTGGTGAGAAGGTGCTCACCATTTCTTCTGATACATTTAATTAACTAATTGTATATTTTTCAGTACTTTACATGCACAAAATATGCAAGCAGCTGGGGATATACAGAAGTACCAGAAACACCTGCCCTTCAAGGTACTAAGAGCAGGTGGCTGACAGAGTGTACCAATGATAAAGTGCTAAGCTTCTGCTCCCACTTGAAAGCTCAGTGGTAGCTTAGAGATGAGAGAAATCAGTGTGCCATCAAGTGTGAGGCTTCTGCCCAATGTGGAGCTTTTATTGAGACTTTGCGGGTGAATACATTTCAAACACCCAGATAGGCAGCAAGAAGGATAATCCAGCAGGAACCTAGGAGCAAGAATGGACCAACCAAAGGATGACAACCATGTACCTGACTTCAGACTGTATGTGGAAACATGAAGGGAGGGAAGATTTAGGGGCAGGATAGGACCAGCTAAGGTGACGTTTTCAACCCCAGGTAACGCAGTCCAGATGGTCATCTGCAAGTAACAGGGACTTTCTCATTTAATCCACCTCCATTTATTTTTTCAATATAGATTACTACTTCCAAACTTATTAGAACTAAGAGAGATCGGATTGTTGCAGCCTTGACAGAGTAAAATGAAATGTCCAGTCCCAACATTTCCTCTCACATGCATGATCTGCTAGCAAAGCACTTCTGGCCTCTCTATGCTGCTGCCCTTGGGAATTTTCTCCAAGGACAGAAGAGTGACCTTGTCATCTCTCCCTCCTCTCTCTCTTCTCTGGGAGCCAGACTTCTGGCAGAAGCACACATTCTTCCCTGCTTCTCCACAAACGGCTTCAACAGCATGGCTGCGTGATTCCACTTTTGGGGTTCAGCATTAAGGAATCTCGTCCACAAAGATAAAGCCTATTCTCATAATAGTTTTGCTGGTAATGAAAGCACTATTTTGGTCATCATCTGCTGGGTCACTTTTCACATTTCTCAATTATTCTAAACTCAGGAGAGAAGGAGAGTCTTTAGCGCCTCAATTAAACTATACTGCTTCATTTCAGCCCCCTCCGCTATGCACTCAATTTACAATTATTCACATAAATGCTTTATACCCTAAGCCCAGTGCTTAATGAAATGGTACCGTCCCTTAGACACTGACAACTCCTGGCTAAAGACAAGGGAGCAAGATGAACTCAAGGCAACACACAGGCAGTCCTAACAGGAGCCCTGGACAGAAACCTGACAGGATAGCTATTACATGTGACCCTCACCACCCTTCATCGAGGGGATGGCTGATACATTGTGTCAACTTCAGAAGTCTAGAAGCTTAACTAAATGACTCAGCAGGCAGCCGGGGTTTTCACTTTGTAAACATCCTCTCCTGTGCAAAAGGAGGGCATGGAGAGGTGTGTGTACTACACGCCCCCTGGGGGGGGCGTCCACTTACAGGATAGGGGAGGAAAAGAGGCTTGCTCTCTCCCTTCCTGCTCTCGCTGCTTTTGTGTCTCTCGCTTCTATGAACTGTTACCCCTCACCATGCCAGCCTGCTCTGGAGTCAGCTGATTACGGACTGAAACCTCCACACACTGGGAGCTAAATAAACCTTTCCTCCCTTAATTTTGGGTATCGGGGGTTTTGTCTCAGCAACAAGAGAGAAGTAACCAAGACAATCACCCGTCTGGCCTCTCTTTTCAGTTTCCCAATGGTCCATCCTTTGGTGGATCCAAAGCCCACATCTCCCCACAGCAACAGGTATGACTTATAGCAAAGGAATCAAAAGGAATCTTATTTTCCCCTTTCCCACTAATCCTTCTTCCATACTGTTTATATAAAGGTTTCTCTTCTATCTCCTCTGAGTTAAAACAGCAGGATGTATATGAGTGATCAGTAAAATTAATTCTTGTAGGGAGTAACTACATTTTATGGGGTGAATATGTGATGAGTCTCTAAATGATAACGTTAATTATATGAAGACGAAGATTGAATACACCTGCTCCAGCTGAGCCTCAGTCATATGTCCTTGCTACTCTCACCAGAAAAACAACTGGATACACAGACTATGAAGCTACCATCCCCTAAGAAAGGGAGGAAATCACTCTATGGTTTATTACTATTACTTACTTCTACCAATGGTCATTCTAAAAATAGCTGCCACTTACTAAGTCGTGGCTCTGAGCCAACCATTGTATTTGGTGCTTCACATACATTCTCTGAGTTAGTTCACCTGGGCCCTTCCAGTCCCTTTTAGGACTTTGCCCTAAAAGTAAAAGGTTAGTGGGAATGACCAAATTCAAACTCGGGTCTACCTGATACCAAATTTTATGTTCTTTAGACTATTCTGAAAAGAAGCTGTCAAGAGAAGAATTCTAATAATTTCTTCACATCCTGGTGCCCTGGCATCTTAAGGATATCAAACAGCAGTGGTTCTCAACTCTGGTGCCTGAGGAGTTATTTAAAAACAACCATGCCCGTGCCCTCATCCTGATGCAGTGAATTAGAATTTCCAGGGACAGGGCTGGACATGCTGCACTGATCCCAACATGTACCACTATGTGTGCCACCATTATAAAGCCTCCTGGTCACTATGGTCACCAAGGATCTCTACAGTACATATGTACTTGGCTGCCATGTAACATACTTCCGCTGAAAGGTTACAAATGTGTTTTAGAGGACTGGTTTTGCTGAGTAGTATTTTGTGAATATAAGATGGCTAAATACAGTCCTTTCAAAGACAACATGGGTGCAGGAGGTATGCGGGTGTTTCAGCTCATAAGGCAAATCAGTAGAGTACTGCACATTGTAGAGTAAGTTAATTGTCCAAATGAGTTAGCAACAGAGAAATTCCGGAGAGTAATAGAATTTGACTAATTCCCAAATCTGATGGGAAAGCCCATTACAGAAGAGCTAATGTTTTGAACTAATGACTCAAAGAACCCAAGCACTAACCACTGGCTGAAAACCCAAGATTTCTATATATTCTGCTGCACCTTTTCCCTCCACCAAGAAGCAGAAAAAGCATGGTCAACAGTGCACCATGGGGCTGGGGATATAGCTCAGTGGAATAAGCGCTTGCCTAGCAAGCGCAGGGTCCTGAGTTCGATCCCCAGTACTGAAAAAAAAAAAAAAAAACAGTGCACCATGATTTTAGCACCATAAGGTACAAAATAACTCAACCTTCACTCTAGGCTGGTGATGGTCCTATGACACAAAGGTTCCCACAGGAGAATCTGCATCACAATAAAAATATTCCTTTCTTCTTTTGAAAGGAGGGCCAACAAATTAAATCTGAGAGCCTCTACTTAGATCCACTAGATGGTGCAAGCTCCCCTTTCCGAGCATTCCTGGCAGGAGTAAAGGACACCAAAAATGAATGTCACTGCACCTGAGTGGCCCCCTGCACTGTGAAGGAGCCTAGAGAGGAAGAGCGTTTGCTCTTTAAGAAATCTTCTGTCTTGCAATTAACAAGAGTAGGCGGACTTTCTCTCTAAAGCCTGTGTTGGAAGATTAGGAGTTAAACTTATGTCATGGAAGGAATCATGGACCTAGGATTTTCTTCAAGGGGGCTACTGGAAAGAGACCTTGAGATCTGGATTTGGCTCAAGGGTGAGCATGAGCAAATCACCAAATCTCTCTGGTCCTCAAAGCCTCTATGAGACACTAGGATGAAATAATCTGTAGAATTATGTCTAATACTAAAATTCTACAAGTGAATATAACATACTATGTTTCTATCTCCAATTCAATTTCTCCATTTAGATTTGGCAAAATAAGTGGGTAGCTTTTTTGAAACCCATACCAGCCGTGAAATTTCCTAAAATTGCAATGTTATTAAATAAACCCACAGGGTCCCTACTAGGTGACAAGCACTGAGCCAGCTCTGTGGCGGGCCTAAGGAACACACGAGTCCCTCGCTTTTGCTCCATGCACAGCCCTCTATGGCACTGAAATCAGTGGATTTCAAAGCCCAAACCTCCCAAGTTCTTACAAGCAAATCACTGTCTTCACAGAAAGAAACCAGACAGTTACATGTACTACATGTTGGGTTTCCCTTTTCTGAAGTATAGTTTCCAATTTCAAGAGTATTTTGGATTTTCAGATTAAGGATGCTCAAATCTGTGCAAGTACTAAAGTATTTGACATAAATATAAATACCACCTGGGCTTATTCAGATAGTTTGAGGTCTTGATAAACAACCATGAAAACGACATATTGCCAGTTATTTTTAACTTGATATTTCATAGGCAACTCAAAGCAAAAACAGCAAAGTTGAACCACCTTATACCATTTCATTTCTACCTCTAGAGAGCACATTTCCAACATGATTCATGGAGTCACCACTGATTCTTTAGGAATAGTTCTGTTTGCTTTCTGTTTCTTTGTACAAAGTATCTCTCTTTACATGTGTTCCAGCAATATCTTCTCAAATCTGGCTCCCTTTTGGACCTACACAACAATTAAAAGTCTCACTTTCAGCAACAGCCACCCGTAGCCAACCCTAAACACCCTTCCTGAACCACGTCATTTTTATCCCACTCCATGTCAGCCCAAGTGCCAGTCACCAGCCAAACATCAGTTCATCAGCTTGATCCCGATCTCTGAACTACTTCAACTCTCCTTAGATTTCTCCTCTCACATCCTCACATTTACTGCACACACACACACACACACACATATACACACATACAATACTATATCTTTGCTCACATATTATTTTAAGAGACATCATAACATCTATTATACACATGAAAAATCCTAGATATGCTGCTATAAATTTTTTGCAATGAACGTATGAATAAACACACACATGCAAAGTCCCTACTTGCAAGGTGTGAGAGAGGTAAGATGTAAGGATCATAACCTTCGTGTGCCCCTTCATTGATGCCAAAGTCTAGGGCACTGGACTGATCAGGACGAGTTTCAGAAGGAGGTAAAAGGTTCAGATGCTACAGAATGAGAAAAGGTTGGGCAACGCAATTGGAAGACACTAGCACAGGCCACTAACCAGTAGGCTCGTTCACATTCAGCACAACAGTCAGTCAAGGTAGCCAGAGATAGGAGGCTTTGTGGGGAGGGTGACAGAAACAGCATCGGAAAATACACAAATAGTTGGGTTCTACCAAATCTCTTCCAATCCTTTTTATGGTAGAATGTCAAATTTCAAGGAGCATACTTTGTCCCTTGGGCCCACAGCATCACAACAACCTGGTGGCATTGGGTCAGTGATGGGATGGTGACATCTTTTATAATATTCTGTGATACATGCAACATCCGGTGCATGGCCAGTACAGCCATCCCCATGCTGACAACATTTCCATCTGAAAGGTAAGTTCTTAGGGTCCTAGTATCACTGTCCATGTAGCTTTCTCACACCACACAGGACAGCAGAGTTGACATCACAGTAATGAACAGCAGAACATGTACAGCAACCTAAACAATGGAAAGTTCCTCCCTCAGCCTAACAGCACACAAGGGTGGACACACCTTCCTACACCCAGTACTTACAGACCCAACAGTCATCTTTTATCGCTCACCTTCAAATACGTCTATTACTGAGTCATTAAATTACACAAAATACCTTGACCTCTTCCCTGCTTTGATGGCTATAACAGCTCTAAAGGGAGTTAAGGTAGACCATATCCCCATTTTAATACCTTCGTATTTCCTAAAGCACTTTCCTCTATCTTCTTGTTTGATGGTCACCACAGTCTTGGGAGGTTAAAAAGGTAGTGATTACCACAAATGACAAAACTGGATCCCTACCTGGAATGGGACCTATGGAAATAACACATACAAGTAGAACCCATGTTTTCTGGAGCCCTAATCCAGGAAGAGGGCGTTAGCTGCGAAAGGCCTGCAGAAGAGCACAAGTCAATATTCCTCCAAGAATGGTCATAGGAGAACCTGGGTGCTGGCTAAAGTGCAAACTCCTGGGCCTTGACCCTGAGTTAGATCAGACTCTCTGGAACTCAAGAGTTTGTGTTTAAGAAGTCCAAAGATCTGATACATTGTACTACCACTGTCCTTTGATTCTAGTGATTTTTTACTTTCTTCCCTATTTCTTCTGTGACCCACTGATTATTCAAGAACATATTATTTAATCTCTTGAGTTTTTGTGTAGTTTCTATACTTTCATTGTTGACTTCTAGCTTCATTCCATTATCATCTGACAAGATACAAGAAATTATTTCTATTCTTTTGTATTTATTTAAATATGGTTTATGGCCTAACATAGGGTCTATGCTAGGGAAAGTTCTGTGAGCTACTAAGAAAACTGTGAATTCAGCTATTGTTCAGTGAAACACTCGACAGAGAGTTAAATCCATTTGTTCAATGATGTGTTTCAACTCTGATATTTCTTACTGACTTTCTGTCTGGTTGTCTTGTCCGTTTGTTAGAATGGGATATTCAAGTCCCCAAACGTGATTGTACTACTATCTGTCCTTTGATGTCAAGAAAAAAATCAAAAATATAAGTAAAGTAAAGAGTACAGGAGAACGGTAAGAACAAGAAGTCAAATTTTTTGGAGACAGGTAAGAGGATCAGAGGAAGAGAGAAGAGGGGAAGAAAGAGATTGCAAATGATCAAAATGTGATACATATGTGCCAAGTCCCCAAACAGATGTGATTACTGTTTATCACAAAATCAATAAAAAAAAAAGTCTAAGGCAAAGATCTTTAATATTTCACTACTGAGAATTAGAATAAATAGCACAATAACCCTATAAGTAATTAAATATCACATTCTGAGAAAAATAAGGAAAGAGAAAATCCAGAGTTTTGCGGTCTATGAAATAATATAAGGAACAGGGGACATATTATCTACAATCAAAATACTATTACTGTGACTGGAATAGTATAAGATTTACTGGCTAGTAACATACAACATCACATAAAGAATATCTCATTTTAGATTCAGCTGGTTAATGAATAATAATGTGTTTAGTACTGTCTCACACTAAACTTCCTAAGACCAAATACTCAGCACCAAAAGTTAAAGGAGGGAAAGTTTACTGTATTTTATAGTCTGTAGAGGTTTCGGTTCATAGTTGAGCGGTCCCAAAGCAGGGTGGCCTAGCAGAGGGGCATCAAAGAGGAGAAACAGCTCATGGCAGGCACAAGGCAGCAAGGCAGCAAGGCAGCAAAGCAGCAGCCCTCTTTCTGCCCCTTATATTCCATCCAGGCTCCCCACCATCAGCATTCACACCCGGAGAGGGCTTTCCCATTACCCACACTCGGAACTGTGCCAAGGTAATCAGCAGCCTAGTTTAGTAACTATACACCCTTGATCCCAGCGTCACACACTGTAGACCCAGCCACCTCAGAAAAGCCCCACCTATGACCACATGATGCTTTAGGGCAACATCTGGACACAAACCATAACAAGTACTAAATGCCTACAATAATGATAGCACCTTAACATATTATTTATTCTTCATGAGAGCCCAGTGAGGTCAGAATCATTAGCTATAGATAAAATACATACAGAATGATGCTCGTTACAGTCATGTTGCTAATTAAAGTAGCAAAGAGCCATACACCTCAAGATTTCCCTAACCTCAAAATTCATTTTTGAGCCCATTTCTGAAGTTAAACTAGACTGTTTCCCAAAACTGTATTAATTAAATATAGTACACAAAATGAATATAGTAAATATACTTTTAGTTTTCAATTAATAAATGAAATATTTCTAAAACAAAGCCTTTTACACTTGCTAAAAATCTTTCAGGTCTATACTGTTGCTGGCTTTCACCCGACACAGCAGTTATTAATTATTTGGCCTAGAGCTGGCCTGCTTAATATGATCTTTTCAGTCCAGGTTTAATAGCGAGTGAAGCTGCTTCTCCATGTACATAGCTGTGGGCCCACAACAGGTCTGGACCTTTTAATCACCTTGTTCAACTGCAATTACTGACTGACCACCATCCTCTTTACATCTGGCCACTCTGCATTCGCAGTAACACAGAAGACAGAACATTGTTTGGACCCACCCTCCCACTGAGACTGAGTTATGGCCCAGCAGTCACAACTGAATCTCCAGCAAAGGATGAAGACCACACGATGTGAGCAGAGGCAGTGCTGGGTGCCTCAAGCTTCACCACTGAGCACAGCTTCCCCAGCTGCTAAGTGGCCCTGGAGGAGGATGCCTCCCGTCCCAGGGCCAGCTAAGCCTCCTGTGCCACTGCAGGTGACAGCAGCAGCTTCTCGTAAGGATGAGTTCCTCTCTCCAGATGTCACTGAGACATCTACATGCTACAGAACTGGACCTAAAACATCAAGATACTCTGCATGAGAGAGCGGCACAGACGAGGAACACACATGGGCTAGGCATCCAGAAACACGCATGCACGTCAGCCAGAAGAGGAAGAAGGCAGCCAGGCCTCCCCCACCCCGTCGCTCCTCGTCTCCCTCTGCCATGCCCCAGCCTGGAGGCCTGAGAGGGGGAGCCACACCACAGCTGGGGAGCGGTGTTCCACGCACTCCTCACTGTGCCATAAGGGACCTGTGCATTCCTGCTGCAAACTCAGCACCCAATTATAGTCCATTAATATTTTATAATGGCGATAACAACAATAGTACTTCAGTGCTCTTAAAATCTTCATTCACAGCTCTCACTGGGCATAAAATTCTAAAACCTGCCTTGCCAGTAGGAGTCCAACCGGGACCTAAAGGAAATCCACCCCACCCGACCCCACGCACTCTAACAGCAGTCAGCAACTGTGTGGCTGCCCCCAGACTCTCAAAATTTCCACATTTTCTTCATGTCTCCAAAACCTTCCATCCATCAATTTAAGTCAATAAGCCATGAATTATGGAGCTTTCAGGATGCAGAGCATGAATATGTATGTGTGTGTTTGGAAGGCGAGACTGTAAAGCAAACAGGCTCCACAGTGGCTTGTCCCCACCCAACACACGACTTTGAGGAATAATCTGAAATTACTCTATCAGGAGATACTGTTCAAGCTCTGATTCAGCGCACAGGAGATGGTGGAAAAGCTGGGTTTTCTGGTAGGTGTTTTGCCTCTGTTTTTCCATGCACATGTGTATGGACTGATGTGGAAATGATACCCAGCCAGCTGCTCTTTGCGAAAACCAAAGGTGCGGCCCTTCTTTCAAGCCACAGTTTTCACTGTTATACCTATGAGCAGCCCGCAGAAAAGGCTGGTGTACAATTATATCCCCTTCTGCCCAGCCCTTATTTCGGCGTGTTCCCCTAGGGCTCTGCCACCACCTACCGGAGAGAGTCCCTAACTTCTGCCTTTATTCCCCAACACCCTCTAAATAATGAGATCAAAACAACCCAGAAAATAGAAGACTTGACCAAAGTGCTATAACTGAGCCCAGGGCACAGCTTGGACAACCCTTTTCTATCCAAAAACACAGCCAGTTCTCATTCTGCCTCAGCCAGGACAAGTCATTGTCAGCTGCTCCTGCCAAGGGTCTGGGGTCACCTGCCAGCCCAGGACCCGGACAGATCTCCAGCGAGTGACAGCTGGTCAGCCTGCCTCACTGATTTTTCATCTGCTCCTCAGCCTTATCCCTACATGCAAACAGTAAGTACTCACTCATTCTTTCACTAGGCCATCTCTACCTATCTAGGGACTTCCACTACTACCAACATCACACATTCAGTGGTCACCTAAAATATACAGGACACTACGCTATCCCATCAGAGCAGGAGCTGACAAACATGTTCTATAAAATCCAGAGAAATGATTTTAGGCTTTGGGAGCCACATTGTCTTTTGTGTATTTGTTTTATTTTTTAATCCTTGAAAAATGTAAAACCTAGTCCTTCAAAAAATTAAGGTAGAATACACATAAAATTTATCACTCTGATCATTTTTAAGTGTACTGTTCGGTGGTGTTACAGACGTACATTTCACACTGCTGTCCAACTAGTCTCCAGAACTTTTTTCATTTTCCAACACTGAAACTCTACCCATTTGTTAGGGCTATCTAGATGACCCCCACCAAAGCCACATGCATGCAACATTGCGGCTTTTGGGAGATGCCTGGCTCTCAGCGACATGATATTCCCCAGTGTTGGTCCACTGAGGGGTTTATAGCTGAATGTGGTGCTGGGAGGTACACCCTGGTTGGAAGAGGTGTGTCTTGGTTACTTTTTCCTCATTGCTGAGACAAAATACCCAATACTCAAAATGAAGAAAGGAAAGGCTTATTTAGCTTACAGTTTGTGGAGGTTTCAGTCCATACTTGGCTGGTTCTGAGGCAGAGTGGCACATGGCAGAGGGCAAATGTTCATGGCAGCAGAGCACAGCAAAACCAACCAGCAAAAGGGAGGAATGGCTGCAAGCAGCCTCTTTCCTTCCCTTACATTGTAAACAGGCTCCCCCCACCCAGGGTGCATGTAGCTCTCATACAATCTCCATGCCTTCCTCTTCCACAGACTCAGGATGTATACAAGGTAAGCACCCTGGCTTCCTGCTGAATCACTCAGTTAAACCTCCAGATTCCCCAAGTTGACACAATGTATTAACCATAAGAAGGTGGGTCCCTGGGGCATGGGCTGTCGGGGTCTATTTCCTCTGCCTTTTATCTCTCTCTCTGCTTCCCGCTGCCACGCCATGAGCATTTCCCCTCTGCCATGCCACACTCCCTTGGGGGCCAGTTGACTGTGGACTGAAACCTCTACAAATTATGTGCTAAATAAACATTTCCTTAAGGACACTATGCTTTCCCACCAGAGCAGGAGCTGATAGATGTGTTCTATAAAATCTAGAGAAATTATTTTAAGCTTTTGAGCTTTTGGGAGACGCCTGGCTCTCAGGGAGTGATATTCCCCAGTGTTGGTCCACTGAGGGGTTTACAGCTGGCATTTATCGGGGGTTTATCAGGCATTGTCTTTCAGCAACAAGAAAGTAACTAAGACTCTGATAAATAGTAATTCTGCCTTCCCCTGTCCCCAAACAATGTCTTTCTATTTTTTTGTCTATGAATTTAACTACTCTAAATTCTTTATATAAGTAGGATCATACAGTATTTGCTCTTCTGTGCCTGGCTTATCTCATTTAGCGTAATGTCCTTAAGATTCATCTGTGTTGCATCATCTGTCAGAATTTCCTTCCTTTGCTCCTACCTTTTATATACATTCCTCTGTGTGCACGTATCACACCACATTTACCCATTCATCCACTGACAGGAGGAAAATCATTCTTCACTCTTGGGAGACACAAAACAGGTCAAAGGCCAGATTTGGTCCATAGAGCACAGTTTGCCAAATACCCGAGGCATAAAAATGCATACTACATAGTCCAGAGGCTCTAAACTTTCTCAGTCCACAGCATCTACAATGTACCAGTGATTTTTTAGAGCATTCCCTAAATCCAAAAAAAAAAAAAAACCCAACCAGCCATTCTATTGATTCAGTATTTAGGTCCAAACAAGTTAATATGTAGCTAAGTCCAAACAAGCTATTGGGTACTCAACTTCCACAACCAGAATCTCACTTCCTATTCCACATTAATTTTCATGTCAGGCTTACTTTTAAGTACAGCACCCAGCAAAAACTCATCTTTGCAAAGGTAGGACTACATGATTTAATGCTGAAACAATAAACCGTTTTGAGACAGAAGTTTGCATAGTACCCACCAAATGTCACCACGTTTCCCTCATTCACTCAAAACGTTTCCCAGGCCTTCACTGAAAAAGTCCTTGGTCCTTCGGGAGATTCAGGAGCCAATAATACAAGGTCCGTGTAATGTGAGGCAGGCACGTGTGCTCACGAGGCACAGAGAGCTACAAACTCTAGAAATGCAAGAGGCCTAGAGCCTCCAAAGTCGGGGATAGCAGCAGAGGTTGTGAGACAGGGAGTCCTTGAAGAAAGCAAGACCTGATCATAGGGACTGAAGGGAAGGAATGCTCCAAGCAAAAGGAAACAGACGGCGTGCAGGTCAGCCCTGGAACCGAGAATGAGGCGGCGTGCAGAACGTATGTAGCAAGGCCGAAGGAAACTGTAGGCGGTGGAGCACCCAAGGTTGTAGAGCACGGATGAAGTACTTAAAGTCATACTCAGAACACCAAGGCTGGCAGTGGTGTGTGAGACACGCTGGAGAGAAGCTGCCACACTGAAATCCTGTTCAAGAAAGGTGGAGATGAAGACCTAAAGTGACACTGTTAGAAGAGTAAGAACAGAATGGGACGCTGGGAGGTGAACCTAATGAAGACAGACTGGCCCTGTATTAAGGGAGAGTAAAGTAATCAAAGCTTGTGAGCCCAGTAACTAGAAAAATGACATTATTCATTTTTTAAAGAGTGAAAACAGAAACCATATTGGGTACATAACATGTTATATGTACAATACTCTAGTAAGTGGCAGACGCATATCATACAGCTCTCAGTCATGTGCACAAGCAAAACCCTTGAGTGTCAGGTAATGTAAACTTTTTGGATTAAATACTGACATCTAATAGCTGTGAAATAAAATACACCCTCAAAGTACCCTTCCTCTTATAGAGTGTACTCCAAAACATCCTTCGCAAGGACAGATGGAGATCACTTCAGATCATCAAAAGGGCTATTTGTCTGACGGTTCCACAGATGGTCTCAGTAAGTCTTTGCTGGGCTGCACAAAAAAGAGTGCAGAACATGAGCTATGCAGCCTTGGAAACCAAAGTAAACGACGTTGGCTTTCATGTCCTAAGTTGGAAGGGCACAAGTCAGGCCTTTAGGCAAGAGACCCAAAGTGGGGCAAGGAACACTCCAGTCCCCACTAACCAGCAGGGTGGCTCAAGAGTCCTCAGCCTGGTGCACATGTCCTCACCGGAGAAGGAGAGAAGAGGAGAGGGTCAGTCGGTGCAGCAGACAGACCGGAAAGGAGCCATAAGCGTAGAAAGTGTGTGGTCAGAGGGGGAGGGCGCCACTCAGCTCCGGGAGCCGGAAGCCACAGGGCAGTTCTGCGTGAAACAACCTGAAGCGCAGCCTACGATCTAGAGAGGAAAACGTTGGGAGCCACACATCGGGAAGACTCAGCCACCTCTCCCAGGTGATCCAGAGAGCGTTCTGGTGGTGCGTGGCACAAGCCCCCTTCCTGGTGAGTCTCAGCCCTCCTGCGCCTATTTCACCACCCTGCTCCCCCAAGCGTGCCCTGCTCGTGAACCCCTCCCTCTTTCTCCCGCTCACCACCACACCTTTCAGAATGTAGTCCACAGCTGCTGCCTGACTCTCTTTCTACTCCATGCCCTCCGTGCTGCTTAGGTGGACATGGACATTCACCCAGCTGAAGAACAAAGCTAGCATGCCTGCTCCTGCACACCACAGAGCTCCAGGCTGTCCTGTGCCCTGGCTCCGGCTAGCACCCTCTCTCCAGGCAGCTCCCCTACCTCCTTGCCTTCCTGTCTCCCTACATTACTCCTCCCTAACCACTTAGCCTCCGGCCAGCCCCACCCATTTCTACCCACCAGGATTCTTCTGCTGCTGCAGCACTGTCAGCTCTTTTTTTTTTTTTTTTGTGGTACTGGGGATCGAACTCAGGACCCTGCGCTTGCTAGGCAAGCACTTATTCCACTGAGCTATATCCCCAGCCCTGACTGTCAGCTCTTGCTTTAAGCTTAAACCCCCTGGAAACAAAAGGTTTTGCAGTGACCATCGTTTCCCCACAGGATCTGGAGGAAGGCTGTGTACCCGGTGCACACTCACTGAACACTCTCTGAACAAATGGTATTGCCCTTTACTGCATACACAATGGCAGAATAACTGTGGTGATTCCTTGGCATGTAACAGGATACAATTTTTCAGGATGCATTCGAATTTAATCTTCATACTCTCTAAGGAAGAAATATAAATATTACTATCTTTACTGTGCAGATGAGGAAACTGACACTCAGAGAGATTAAAAGTTTTGCACAAGGTCACGCAGCAGTAAATATAACAGCAAGAACTAGACCCTAGACCTTCTGATACATGGTCTAGAGCTTTCTGCTGCGCACTGTGTCTCTGCCTGAATTCACGTAATAATAAGCCTCACTTGGCAATGGTTGCCTGGGCTTCAGATATTTCTCCATTGCATACTCACAGCTAGTACGCGTTAGCATTTCCACCTATCACACTTAGGTCTGTTATTTTAGGTTCCAGAGGACAAGGGCCAATACACAGAATTAGGTAGTAACTGTACACTCTTTAAAATGATGGATTTCCAAATGTGTTTCTAGGGGTTTTGCCTGCAATGCACTGGAGCGTAAGCATACTGTACAGGTGGTCAGATACACCTGCTAAGGAGTGCTCTGAGATGCGGCCCAAGTGCTGGGTGGCTTCCATGTGCCTCTAGGGCACTCTCCACCCTCCCTGTTCCACACCCCAAATAACCTGCATGGAGCACTCTTCCCACAGTTCCCTTGCCTTCTGCTTTCCACTTGGTCTCACCTGGTCAGATTCTAGCAGATGGGAGCAGGGAGGGAAGGGAAGCTTGGCTCTTTACTCCCCGACACCCCTCCTAAGGGGATCCTCGGGCTGTCTGTGAACTGCGGTGGAAGTGCACGGCTCAGAGCTGGTGGCCCCTTCCAACTCGCTTCCTCCAGCCACTTACATATGTACTCAGACCTAGATGGGGTAACCACAACCACAGTAAATCTACCCAGAATGTGGCTACAAAATCTGTAACACTCTTACCATCAGAAGGTGGGGTCTGTGTCCCCTCCCCTTGAAAGCAGGTAGGCTCTGTGCTACTATGAACAATAATATATGGCAGAAGGGACACTGTCCTTGGTTCTAGACCCATGTCTTAGGACACTGGCAGCTTCTAACCTCTTACTGTTACAACCCCCAGAACACGCACTCTTGGAGTTCTTGGATCTCTGCTAACACAGGATGCCCAACTACCTGAGGTGCCACACTAGGTGGAGGCCCAAGATACTCCAGTGGAGAAAAAAGGGGAGAGGGAGAGAGACCCAGGCATTCCCACGCTCCCAGGCCCCAGACATCAGGGAGCAAACATGAGCTGTCCCTGCTGTGCATTCCTGAGCCAGGCAGTTATGATTTATACTAGGGCTGTTTTAAGTCACTAAGTTTGGGAATAGTTTATTATACCACAATAAACCACTGAAACACCACACTCATAACCAGTCTACTTACTAAGCCCTCCTCACCACCCAATTTGAGTGTCACCTGTTTGTACTAATGCTTTGATTGACCAAGTATAAATGACAGTTGCTAGGGGTGACAATCATATTCTAGACCTCCCTTCTTCCGAGAAAATGAAACAGCAGAGGTACGCCTCTCCCCAAAGTCAGACGAAGCCTGGTGACTTGATCTGCTTCACAGAAAGAAAATGGGAACAGAAATGACATGTGCCACTTCCAGACAAAAGCTTCATGAGCCAGTGAGCCATTCCCTATGTCCTCTTCACTCTGATGTGACAAGAGTGGCATTAGGTCCAGGTGGTGAGAGTTTTATCAACCTGGATCCCTGAGTGAGGATAACAGGGAGAAGACCTATCTACAAATAACTCATCTCGCAGCCGTGCAGTGTGAAGAAGAGATCAGCATTGTGATTTCAGCCCCAGATCATGGGTGTTGTTTGTGACTGCAGCATAATCATGGTGACTGATGGAATAAGCTTCTTTGTCAAGCTAATCCTGCCCAAAATGACCCTTTGCATTTGGGGTCCATTTGAATTCCTGAATATTTTGCACACCAGAAAGGAGGTCTATACATTAAACTAATATGCATCTCTCCATCTTTTTTACATCTGCAATCAGGAAAACCATGGAAACCAGCAACCTCCCATTAGAGGGAGCATAGGGCCCCAGGATACTGCCACTGCACCAGAACCCTCTGCTCCACAGCCACCCTCCCCGCAGGCTGATCCCAGCCAGTGACTGCAGGGCCACTGAGGCAGGTCTACTCCCAGGAGACGGAAGCTTCCTCTGCTGGCTGTTCTCAGGCTGCACAGCAGTGCAGGATACTTTTAGCAGCCTTCGCTCTTCTCCGCTTCACCTGGGGTCAGACTGGCATTGCAGACTGACAGTTCTCCCAGCCTTCCCTCTCTCCCTCCCTACTTTCTCTCATGCTGGCATTTCCCAAAATAGAACCCTTGCACATTTAATCCTGCCTTGGTGTCTGAAACTAATGTAACTGCACCACTGAATATTCAGCTTTGAAATTTTAGTTTGAAAAATTAAACATATAGACACAAGACAAGTAGCTGTTACAGGATAAAGGATGTCCCATTAACCTGAAATCAAAAAGAAACAGTTTGTACAAAATGAAATCCATTTCTATAGCTAATTTCTTATTGCTATGTTAACAAAGTATCATTTTACTTAGTATGACTTTTACAAAACATGACTTCAACCTATCCAAAACTTTACCCTTTTCCAAATGTCCAAAGCAGGCTTCCAATTCCTTATACAAAAACCCTGGAAACCACACATATTTTGGAATTATAAAGTTTTAGAAAAGTAGTTATCACCATATTTGATATAACATCCAAGTGGCTCAAAGTAAACAGCCTCAAGATAGTTAAAAGTAGGGTTGGTCACCAAGCAAATCCAGCATAGTTGGGCAATGTGCCAAGTGAATAATACGAAAACATTCAGTTTTCAGAGCCTTTTTTTTTTTTGGTGCCAGGAGTCGAACTAGGGACCTCGTGCTTGGCAGGCAGGTGCTTGTGCCACTGAGCTATATCCCCAGCCCTACAGAGCTTTCCGAGTTAAACCTGGTTTTTGGTGGTGGTGCTGGGGAGCGATAGCCTCACACATATTAGACAATGTTCTACCACTGAGCTACACCCCAGCCCCAAAGCTTTTTGAAATTCAAGATGTGAGTAAGAAATTGTGGGCCAGTCTGCCTAAATTACAGAAAACTACTGAGCCTTTTTAAAAAACATCAGATATGGCTTTTACTAACACAGAAGCATTAAGGGCCACCCCACTGTGGTAGATGAAGCAAGCACACAGCAGAACAAGCTGCAAAGCAGTGCTGTGTTATACAAGCAGAGCGGGCGAGAACAAGCAGCACAATCCTCTCCACAAGCACTCTGCTTTCTAACCCTTTTTACCCACGGCATTTTGTAATGACTTCAACTCTGGTTAAGAAAGGCTGTGGAAATATGGTACATGTTACTATGATGTGAGGAAATTGTTAGGTGTGAATTTACTCGTGTTATTTATTAGACAGAAAGAACAAACTCATCTCTATAAACTGCCCAGGCTGGTGGCAGGTAACCAAAATGTTATGCATGAGTTAGGAGCTGAGTGAGATAGTGCACAAAGGGAATTTATTTAGAAAACAATGCTCATCTGTCCAGGGCAGCAGACTAAGGATGAAAATACAGAGAAGGTCCTCTAGAGAAGACCTCAGCCCAGACTTCTAGGTATCTTTTCCCACGTCACAAAACACCCACTTCCAGACACCTCTGCATCAGGCATCTTTCTGTGCCTGGCGCTGCCGGTCACAAACACCCTCCGTCCTCCATCACCTGAGCCACAGGAAAGGCTGCTCACCTTCTGCCACCCTGCTCCCTCCAAATCCTTTCAGTTCGGAATGATAAAACCACAAACGGAAAAAATGGAGAACAGGGAAAAAATTAACTGAAGAAGAAAATCTTTGTTCTCCCCGATTGCCAAATGGAAAAGCCCTGGGAGAAACTGTTTGAAATGGATAACCAAGTTAAAGCATCTTAATTAGGAAGCTGCCCAGTCAATTCTAATACAGTAACATCTACTTTTCATTTTCTATATTCAGTGCTAAGGTTTTCTTTTTTAAAAAAATAAGCATTTATTAACTTCGTGGTTTTAAAAATCTCTTACTTTAATTTGGACATAATTGAAAATAACATAATCTATTTCTCCATCTAAAATGTTTGTCAGCTATTACTCCCTTACAAGCCACTGTCAGAGGAAGAGCCAAGTGCCAACACTCTGCTACCACTTTAACAACCATGGAATTTGTATGCTGTGTTCTCAACCCCAAGTCTGCTGCGCTGTGCTCTGTGCAGGACTGCTACGTTGTCCTGCCCCAGACCGAAGCGTGACTGGGCCTGCTGGCGAGCAGGGGAAGCTGTATAGAGGTGACTTCCCTAAGCTGGCCTTTAGTTTAATTAGCGAGTCTGGCCAAGGCTGTGCAGTGTTCTGCTCATGAGAGCAGGAGACTGATGGCAGATTAGCATTGTTTGTCACCAGTGGCCATGGCTGAGCTCAGACAGAGGAGCTGTGATTCCATGGGGCTAAGATAGGAGGTAACATCTCCGCTAAGGCCTGCATGATTCCAGAGGAATTCCTTCCCAGAACTGGTACAAAGCAGGTTACTCATTAACCATAACCTAAATCTGGCTGCTCCATCCCTTTTGCAAGAATGCTTTGCTCCCTCTGTTACCTGCCTTGCCTGCCTTGTCCCGTCTAGCACATCCAGATACCGTTTCCCCCTGATGTGAGTGGGGTCAATAAACACCAAGGTTCTCGCTGCCTCGTGACCTTTTGTTTCCTGGGAACAACTGGTGGTCCCCGATCCCTGCTGCAGTTCTACTTTGTCTCCCCGTTTCTTTCTGACCACGACCGTCACACCTAGCAGGAATGGAGGCCACCGCACGGGTCTCCGGTAATGACCCATGCTGGAGAAACCCCAGTGCACCAAACCCAGGGCAACCCTGCTCTGAGAAGTACTCTTTCCACAGGGGACAGATGTTAAGCAAGCGTACTTAACCACCAATACAACTTGAGGTAAGCACTCTGAAGGAGACATACGGTGTGACCAGCCGAATCCCCAGAACAGCACTCTGCAATGGATTCAATCCTCAGTTGTGGACACAGAGCTGTCACTGCACTCGGTTATAATTAGAGAGGAGCAAGATGTTCTCTGTGCTACTGCATGGTAGGGTGACTGCAGAAAACAGTGATGTACCTACATTTCAAAAATGTGGAAAAGAGGATTTTGAAAGTTTTCACCATTAAAGAAACGTTAAAGCTTGAGAATATAAATATGCTTATCCTGATTTAAGCATATAAAACCATGCATCAAAATGTCACATGGTACCCCATTAATATGTAAAAATGGATTGTCATTAATATTTGTAACATGAAAATATGCTAACCATAATAACTGTAACAATTATTTGATGTCAGTGAAATTATTTTATGTCAACAGGTCAATGAGGAACCAGGTCAGAATAAGTGAAGTGTTTCAATGGTAGCCAACCTATGGCACATGTGCCGTGGTGGGCTCTTTGTATCACTGCAAGTTACTGTATTTTTCTTTTATTGCACAAGGTTTTTGTGTTTTTTTTTTCAAACTAAAACCTCAGTATTCAGGTCTAATTTCAGTACCGGCACTTTGTGATAAATAAATGAGTTTTAGGTTGCAGTCTGGGCACTCTTGTCTCTGAAGGGTTCGCCATCACTGGAGTACAACACTAATTATTGCTACAGAATTTCAAAAGCACTGCTGTGTTCTGCTGGAGAGGAGAGCTCCTCCTCACAGAGGCCAAGAGACATTCCAAGCAAGACAGCCACCCCGCCCCCCAAACAGCAGAACACTAACAGAAGGATGGCCCAGAAACAAATGTAAGGTTTGCATTTGCCAAAACCATGCCCTCTGTTCTTCAAAATAGACCTAATTTCACAGACTTCCTCTCTTTGTGCCCACAAAGAACTAAAATAACCTGGAAATCTCAGTATTTTGATGTTTAAGCCATCTCCAAGACCACCTCTGGAAGCTACAAGTCTAGTCAGTCCAAGCACCCTGTTTGTTTCGGAAAAACATAGCCAATGTGTTCAAAAGACTCCGAGTGGTAAAAGGGAAGCATCTTCCATCAAGACCTGCTGCTCTAAACCAGAAACCCCATCAGCAGGTGCAGCCAGGCCTCCGAGGGCTATAAGCAAATAATCTTGGATTCTAGAAAACCGGAGTCCATAAAATGAAACTGTTAATAGGTAAAGGAGGGCATTACAACACGTAAGCTGCTCCTTGCTTCTCTCAAGTGATGATTCCAAAAATGTTCTAAAAATCCTCTGAGCTCAATACTGTACAAGCCTGTTCACTCAGTCCAGAAAAAAAACTCCTTAAAATTAGAAATCTAGGTTCACGGGCATCTTGTAACAGCTCACAATGTAAAAGACACCAGCTGATTTATTATACAAAATGAGAGCCATAAGGAATTCAGAGTGGCACTAATGAGACAGCCAACCTTTGAATGGACTTTAACTTGGCTTCATTTTAATTTCTGCTGTGACAAAATTGTTATAATAGAAAATCATGTTCCATTAAGGAGACGGCAAATCCATGGACTCACGCTCCCACGGCCCTCCATGCCCACAGCAGACCTGTATTCCTGGTGACAGATGTGGCCTCAGCGTACTGTGGGAGAGAGAGCTCCAAGTAGCCAATGTGCACCAGGTGAGGCAGCGCGAGAGTGAGACCCACCACCAGTGCTCCCGCGGCGTGACTGCCTTACTCAACGCTCACTAGGCGGCGTTCTGCACACGAAAAGGAACCCACTGGACTTAAACTGTGGCTATTTATAAGATGTGTCTGATACTCTTAAGCAGGGGATGGACTGAGAAGAAAAGTAAGGGTAAAGCCACCATCAAGCCAGGAATCCTGTGCTTATCTCCCTCATTCCCACGGGTGGTACTATAAACAGACGAAGATGACATGCGCCAACCACTGACCTTATGGAGAGCAGGAGCCAAGACCGGGACCAAGAATCCATTGTAGATGTAATTGACGAGCTGATGGCGAATCAAGGGGTGAGCCACCTAGGACAAAAGCAGCCACCAAAAAGATGAAAGAGTGCAGCCATTAGGTCTTCTTAAAATCAAACATTTGTGTACATCCTGAATTCAAAAAGCAAATACAAATTTTAGCCATTTATTTGGTGTTTATAAGTGATTTTTTTTCTCCAAACAACTTATTCCAGCATTAACAGACTGACTAAAGTTAGAATTTCAAGTTCAGGGAAAAAAATGGTAATTTTAAAGAGTCTGGGGAAGAAAAGGTAACAGACGGGATATCTATAAGGATTCATAAAATAAAAATGGGAAGGTGTAATTTTTGCCCCCACCTTCCTCTCAATTTGTGGCTAATATTTTTAAAAGATTACAATTGTTAAAATAGATACTACATTTATTTTGTTAGCAAAAAGAATTTCCTCATTTTGAAGATGCATTTTCTGGTATTTATTTATACTGGGGAGGAATGGATTTAGAAAATATTTTTTATAAAAAATAGACAATATTCAAAAGCAAAAAAATTATTGAAGTACAATACTTCTTATACTTGATTTTCAAAACATACTTAGCATGAGTAATTCTTTACTGCTGTCTTTTGTAAGTCATCTTTCTAGTTGTGCCCCTAAACAAAAGTTCATAAAAATATTTAGCTTCAACTCAAATATACTGTGAAATATATAATTTCCAGGGGCCAGGGATATAGCTCAGTGGCACACAGTCTGCCTGGCAAGTGCAAGATCATGAATTTGATTCCCAGTACAAAATGTGTGCGTGTGTGTGTGTGTGTGTGTGTGTGTGTGTGTGTGTGTGTCTGTTATGGTTGATACACTGTCATTTTGAGGAGTCTAGAGGTGTGGCTAAGTGACTCAGCAGTGCTACATGGGGGGGCATGAAAAGGACACGCCCTTACCACTCTGGGATGTTGTTCATTGTATCAATTTGAGAAGTTCAGAAGGTGAACTAAGTGACCCAGCACAGGGCCAGGGGCCTTACCCTGTATTCATCCTAAGCCTGTGCAAGAGGAGCACGTGGAGATTATGCGAGCGCTGCATACCCCCTGGGTGGGGGTAGCCTGCTGCTCCCAACGTAAGGGAGGAAAAGAGGCTTGTTTCCCCCGCCCCACTGCTTTTTGCTCTTGCTGCTTTTACTGTTTTCTGCCACCATGAACTGTTGCCCTCTGCCATGTGCCACCCTGCTTTGGAGCCAGGTGATTATGGACTGAAACTTCCACAAACTGTGAGCTAAATAAACCTCTCCTTCTTTGATTCTGGCTGTCAGTTATTTTGTCTCTGCAATGAGAGAAAAGTAACTGAGACAATATATATATATATATATATATATATATATATATATATATATATATATATTTCTTTTTTTCTTCTTTACCAGGTCCATTAATTTACTTCTTTGTGTGTGAGAAATAGAGACAGAGACAGAGATGTTATAGTTTGTGTCTGATGTCCCTCAAAGCCTCACATGGTCTTAGGGCTTTTTCAGTGGTCGCTAAATCTAGAGCGTGATGCTGGGATTAGAGGTGCATGATTCTTAAATCAGTCCACTGGTTGGATCGGCACTAGCCTAATCCCAGTAGACTGGATACAATGTAAGAGATAAAAAGAGACTTGTTTCTCCCTCTCCTTGCTTTGCTGTCTTCTGCGAACTGCTGCCCCTCTGCCCCGCCACCCTGCCTTGCAGCCAGCTGAGCACAGACTGAAACCTCCACAGACAGACAGAAAATGAACCTTTCTTCCTTTTACTTTGGGTGCCCAGTATTTTGTCTCAGAAATAAGAGAAAAGTAATAAAGAGGAAGAAAAGGAGGGAAGGGGAAAAGGGGGAAGGGGACAGGAGGAGAGAGAGAAAGAAAGAGGAGAGGAGAGAAAAGGAAGGGGGAGAAAACATACTACAGGGACAGACAAAGTAAAAGTAACTTCCAGGGAAATGAGGCTGGATGTTTAAATTACTGATAATCTCCGTCTGTACATTTGGAGAAGAACTAATAGTAGTTCTATCGTTTTTATCTCCACACACTTCTATAAGAAAATGCTGACAGACTGTAATATTAAGGGAAAAAAATAATTTAAAATATACTCCATTTATTTTATATATAAATAAAAGCTCCTCAGATGCAGCAATAAAAATGAGATGGGAACTAAAGTAAGTTACTCGCATTTTCTTCCAGAAGCTATTTCTTTATTTGGTAGATAAACAGATCATAACTAACATTTTTTACCCCATAACTGCCATAACATAGCCGATTTCTTAATAAATCCAATAATGGTGTACAGAAATAAAACATTTTTGATGAAAATATAGTCAATCTTTAAATATATGTAAAATCTGGTTTTTATTGAAAATAGTACCAAGAAACCTGAAAGTAAGAATCCAATCAAAAACTGAAATACACAAGAGTTCAGTGGCTGGTTTTTCCCCCCTAACACAGACCAATTTCAAAGCAAATTTAATTTGTGTTGCTAAGAAGATAGTCAACTTCTTCTAAATTCAATTGGGATAACAATATTCTTTATGTAGTATGCACCATTAAGCAAAATAAAGTGTTTCCTTTGTAGACTCCCAAGAAGACCTTGAAGTAAAATTGTTATAATTTGAAGTACTTAAAAGCCTAAAAATATCTATTTAATGAGTCAAGCAGTGAACTTATTTTTGATAGTTAAGTAGATAATCAAAGCAGAATTAACACTTTCTACAGATAAGATAATCTATTTTTTTCTCAGTTCAAACTTCCCAGGAACCTACAAACTAATGTTTTACTCAATGAAGGACATTCAGTGGGCTTTAGTAAAGTATCGATATTCTGTAAGCATTTATTAAGATTAAAGGGAATGCTTATAAACACTCGTTCTTGGCGCAGCTTGGGTGAGGAATGGGCCTCGGCAAAGGGGTGGCGCACGCGCTCAGGTACCTGAATGACCGCGTTGCAGAACTCCAGGGAGTTCATGAACTGCACGAGGGCAGGGAGCAGGAGCCAGTCGTCCTTCAGCAGACAGTGCCACTCCTCGCCTTTCTCTTCCAGCTTCGTGGGGAGGGAGGAGTACAGCCCACTGAGACCGGTTGCAAGCACCTATGTTCAGAATAAAACTGTCAGTCTTTTCTCAGATTCGTAACCTACAATTAACAGCTCACAGGCTGAACCCACATAATTAGTCAACAGACTGAACTTTGAGCAGCAAGGTATTAAAGGCATTAGAGGAGCAGCTAGCTAGGAAGGATTCAACAGGTGGGAAGGACCGCGCTAGGAGACGGGACAGCGGTCTTGGCTCCTACGCATGTGGCCGACAGGGGCACATCGACGGTGTGCGAGGTACCACACTGGGCTGAGGCTGAGGAGGGGAAGGGAATGAAATGAGGATGAGAAAAAGCATGATTCCTGCCCCCGAAGACATTCATGATGGGACTGAATTCACACATAATGTCACACAATACCGTTCAGTGGGTATAAATACAAGTATTTCCGCGCAAATACCTGGATCTATGGGAGGAAGCCCCAGATTGAGGTGGTCTAGCACAGAAGGAAGCCTAAGTAAGAAGCATGCAGAGCTTTATGAGGAAGGTTCCTTGGGATTCCTTGTACGTTCAAGGCCACTACTGCCACGTGTTTACAGGTTAAAAATGCTTCTCTGCGTTATCTCATCTGATCTTCACAAACAGCAAAACCAAAGAACAGGAGGTCAGCTCAGTGTGAGGACAAGAGTTCAAACAGCTGAAGTGAGCCTGCTGGCCCTTAGGAGGGAGAAAACAAACCCAAGCCTCAAGTGTGAGGCGGATGTGAGGCTCATCTGACTACGGCATCTGGCATTAACCCAAAATTCTGGAGTTGTCTACCTCCCTGACCCTAACATTACCCTGGCAACATCTGGGATTGATAAGTGAAGGTGAATGAGTATTGGAACCTGTCAAATTATCCAATGTGGTCTTTAGGAAAATGGCGATGCCCTCAACAAAGAAAGAAGAAACCCAATGCCAAGCGCTTGCTGATTTTATCCTCTGGAGTGTAAGACCCAGGACCGGAGGCCTTCCGAGTGGGAAGGGAGGCTAGCTAAGCCGCACCTTAGATACTGTGACTTGTCACCTGTACATGGAGTGGAAAGGAATGGTCCAGACTGGACATAAGGAAGTTAGCTACAGAAGACACAGGTTGTGATCATGCAAGAAAACACACTGAGGCAGGCCCAGGAAGGAAATAGGGGTGTACTTACTGTTTTCACAGTCTAATGAGAGAAAAGGAGGCAACTGTGAGTGTTAGAAATGCTCAGAATGAGCTGGGCCTTCAGGCTCCCACATGTAATCTCAGCACTGTGGGAGAATAACAAAGTCTGAGTCCAGCCTGGACATCTGTAGACTTAGCTTAAACCCTGTCTCAAGGTAACAAAACGTCTAAGGATATAGCTCAGTGCAAATCCCCAGGAGAGAGGGAGGGACTCAGAACATGCAACAGGAAATATGCAGTGCTGTGGTGCTAATAGAAAAGCTCTTAATTCACACTTGGGGAGTGGCTAGAAGCAGAAAATGCTCTCAGAAGTTCTGTCCAAGTTGCTGAAGAACAAACAAGAGTCCTCCAGAAAAAGGGTGGTGGAAGGAAGACTATTCTCCAAGCAGAGCAAACAACATTACAAAAGCTCAAAGGAGAAAGAAAAGATGGTATCCTCTAGGAATTAGAGAAGCACAGTACTGTTAGAAACCTTTCCACCTGTGTAGGAGCCTAGAAAAATTATAGGTAGGAATGGCAGCAAGGTGAATAAAAGCTACAGCCCGCAGAGTTCCATAGGCCATGATCAAGAGCTTCTGTGGCACCAAAGAGACAGCCCGACGGACATGCGGCCTGCTGCTTGGAACAGCTCCGGGCTGGAGGTGACCATCTGAAGTCCTCCACAGGTAGATGGTACGTGAAGCACACAAACCAGAGGGAAGGAAGGGGAGAGACAGACAGGTGAATATGGAAAGGTAACACACAGGGCCTGAGAGGAGAGGCGGAGACAGGTGGTAAGGGTTCAGTGTGCTCTGGAGAAAACTTTTCTAGAGACCTACTGTTGCCTCTCCCTCTCCCTGCCCTGCCCCCTCGGCACTCTGTAACCTTCTGTGAAGCAGGCGGCACTTGGGCGTTTGTGAGTTTACTGCCTGCCTTCTCCGTCTCCCCCGATCTGACTTGCTCACTCCAGTCCCCACTGGGAGATGGGAGACTGTTGAGTCAGGTGCGCCACAGTTCAGACCCAGCAGTCCTTCCTCGGGGTATCAAACCCAACTTCGCCGGGAAGGGCAGGCCTGGGGTGGCTCGACACAGAGAGCCAGACGGAGCATGGGAGGGACACGGAAGGGCGAGGAGACAGAACTGCAGAACAAGGGCAGTGAGCGAAACAGATGAATTATTCCAACATTAGGGAAATAAAAAGATGGTAAACTCTCTGCTCCGTTTCCTATGAACTTTATTCAAGTATATGCTCACTCGCTCATTAAAAAATGCTAAACATCTAAACTTCTGCCAGGCACTGTGTTGTGTACGGGAAATACAACAATCAGTAATATCACACCTTTTTCTCTTTTCAAAATCAGAGCATCTGTGGTCCCAAAGGAAAGTGATCACCATTTAAAGTACTTAACTCCTTGTCAACATACCCAAACAAATCACTTTAATTCCAATTTTGAATGTGACCCAAATGAGTGGCCTATTATAAATTAGAAACCTCTGGCAAAAGAGAACAGAGTCCAAAAGTTCTCCTTGAAGAGAAATCTAATCTTTAAAATCAATTACATTTGCTAACTCATGCTAAATGAACCACAGAACAAAGGGCTTCATTCTGCGTACTCCTGGTTTCTTAACCACTTTGAGGCTTTGAAGATGAATTCATAAAGACAGGCTTAATTTGTCTGACTAAAAAGCTGGGAACAACTATTCAGTATATCAATATAATTACAGCAACATTAATTTTCAAATTACATACATCAGTGACAGTAATTAAAAATAACACATACCTAATACTCACTTTTTAAAATGACTCCTGAGAAGAGGACAAGGCTGAGGGAGGAAAGCAGGGAAGTCTGAATGGCTTCCAGACTGGTAGGTGATGCCCGTCCAGAAGGGGGCGCCCCGTCCCACTGACTGCGGTGGGGAGTCCTGCCACCATACTGGGCGAGGCAGCATCTCTACCCTCTCAAAACGGCAAAGAAACATGGGAGGAAATACTCCGCGGGATGAAAAGCACCACACAGTCTCAGGAACGCGACGCCCGGTCTTTACTATTTCTACCCTCCCTTCCAATGCTCTGGTCAGAGTTCAGGTTCCTTCACCCAGACGACACATTTCTAGAACACAGTCTGTGGGGCAGGCACAAGCAAGGCCGGTGCTGGGCGAGAGGGGGGACAGTTCGGGCCTGGTGGAGTGCAGAAAGCCCTGGAAGGTAAAACGCGTGAAAAGGCTGGCTGCTAACCAGAAGAAATACAGTGAGCGCCATGGACAGGACTGGGACAAAGGAATAGTAACGGTAAGTTTGTAGGGTTTTTTTCCCAAGCATGAGGACCTAACAGCACAATCTACTGTACTTACTTTTACATTTTTAACTTAAAAATGAAATTATAAAAAATTTAAGTATTTTAAAACTAAAGTACCACTGCACTATTTTAGCCTCTTACTGATTCAGACCACAAAAATTAACTGTAAAACATTATATTCCCACCACGGTATTAATCTAATACATTTATTTTGTAAGAATACCCTTAAAAGAAACCAAGCGTTATTAAACCAAACGGGTAACAACAGACAAAAAGCAAACAGCTTTCCTCAGAGCACTGCCACCCGGGAGGGCTGAGACCAGGGATTTTCATGTCAGACTCATGTTTCAAGCCCGTTTCTGCCACTGACAGTTATTAAAGCTCTCTCAGCTTCAGTTTCTTACTGATAAGGCGTGTACTTAAATCAGAACAATAGTTTACATATAACGTTTCCAGTGGAGAACATAACGCTTCCAGTGGAGAAAGAAAGCTGATGTGCAGGGCACCAAACAAATAATGCTGATCTTTAAACACCTAGAGGTAATCGGTTAACTTTAGCAAAAATAAAGTTTTCGGCAGATGGCTGTAGTCTGAAGCTAGCAGCAAAACACCTGGTGGAAACTGTTTGATACAACTTGCCAAAATAAAAAGCCTCGTAAATTTTGGGTATGGGATAAATTACTTCCTACCTGCAGTTGTACAGCTAAAGGTCACTTACTTCAATTTACATCTCTTGATTTATGTATACCAGGCTGTTTTCTACACGTACCAACGTATAACAAATGGCACAAGCAGAACCATCAATATTCGTTTAAAAAAATCAAGTGATAGGGCCAGTTAGTGCCCCACCACTTGGTGCTGGCACCGAACTGTCCTCTAGGGTTCCCTTATTCTCCTTGTGCTCCTGCAAAAGCGTATCTCGAGGTAAGAAGCAGCAGAAGCCCGGCTCTTCCATCAGCTATAATGACAAAAGTTTCCAAAGGGGTCCAATTTCCTAAAAGAGTCATTACTCTTCCGACAGCCTGACGCTAACAGACTTTGACAGTCATACTAATTACAGAAAGCTTTTTGTCAGTGGTGGTCCTTAGCTGGATGGTTAACAGAGTATGCTTTTATCTTCAAAATAAACAGGGCTTTTTTTTAATTATGTTGTCAGATGTAATTATAGAAAACTGGGTACAAATGAGATTATAGAATCTATCCTGAGGGGCAACTTAACACAACGTAGCTTGTCTTCCACTTTAGCAAATGAGGTCATCTGAAGATGTTGTCTTCCCTCTGATTCTAATGAACAGTGTAATGTTTTAAAACATGTTTTCATAAAAGCAACAATTACTCAGTGAAATCTGCTTGTAACACTTAGTGGAAATCTAAACATGAAAAATATGCCCCATTCTGGTCCTGATATATTTAAAGTTTTAAATTATGAGACATAACAAAAATACAAAACAGTAAAATTTAAACCTTTGCCAAGACATCATTTTAACATGTCTCCATAATTTCTTCAGGGTAATCTGTATTTTTTAAAAAGTAAAACATGAGCCAGGAGTGGTAGCACACACCTGTAGTCCCAGCATTTGGGAGGCTGAGGCAAGAGGGTCGCAGACAGTCTGAGGCCAGCCTGGGCTACGTAGTGAGTTCAAGACCACCCTGAACTAAGCCGGGCACGGTGGCGCATGCCTGTAATCCCAGTATTCAGGAGGCTAAGGCAGGAGGACCACTGTGAGTTCAAGGCTAGCCTGGGGTACAACGTGAGCTGAAGGCCAGCCTGAACTGCATAGCGAGACCCTTTTCAAAAAGACCACCCTAAACTACACAGCAAGACCCTGTCTCAAAAAAAACCAAACAAACAAAAAAGTAAAACATGATAGGCTGAGGTATAACTCACTCACTGGTAGAGCACATGCTTAGCACATGCTAAGACCTCAGGTTCAATCCCCAGCATCAAAAACATAATAAAGTATGGCAAGTAGAATTAAACTCTGCTCCACACACCTATTACCATTGCTTTTCTTCCTTCATCCCCAAAAGAAACTAGTTTTTCAACTTAGTATAAGTTATCCCTGTATAAACATAAATATCAAAAAAGTAGACACTGACTTTGTGTTGTAAACGTTTATGTAAATTTTATGTAAATACTAACATACTGTAGGTGATCTTTAGCTATTTATAAATTTTTTCAATATGTTAAGTTTATTCATCTTCATACATGAAGATGTAGTTACACGCTAATATAAATGATTTATTCACTTTGAAAGTTGGAAAGCACTGTGTTAATGTATGAATAAACTAATTTATGTTTCCTTTCATATATTTCTATTTTTATTTCTTCCAATCACTGTGCTGTTGCACACCCTTGTAAACCTGTGCCAAATTTCTCTAAGGCACATGTCCATACATAAAGGTGCAGGATCACATGGTATGCAAATGTTCAATATTAATAAACATTGCTATACTGCTTTCCTAAGGTCTTGTACCAGTTTTATATTCTTGAAAGTTCTTGCTTTTTCCATACTCTTGCAACACGTGGTGTATGCAGATGTTTCATGGCCACTAGGATGAGTATAACTGCTGCGTCAGTGTGAATTCAGTTTGCATTTCCTAATTTGAGGGAAGACAAGCACATTTTCCTATGACGGCCAGCTATGGGTTTCTTCTGGGGTTGTCCATTCATAGTTTTTGCTCACTTTTCAAGGGGCTTGTTTATCTTGTTTACCAGTTGTAGCATTAAAAATATTTTTCATGTTAGCTAACTGTTTATATGGTTACATGCATTGCAAATATTTTATCTCCATTTGTATTTTTGTTCTTAATTCCAGTCTTTTCTTTATGAATGGTACTGTGTAGGGTGTCTTGGAATTTTATTATTTATGCACATGGGTTCTTGTGTCAAGACTGGCCAGGTTGAAATCCTGACTCATTGTTTTAGACTCATGTGGACTTGTATAAACTTACTTAAATGTCTTTGTGCCTCGATTTCTTCTTCTATAAAAAGTGGACATAACACCAGTGCTGACAGTTAGTTGTGAGGATTCAGTGACTCACATGTAAAGCACCAAGAACAACGGCCAACAACTACAGGGTGTCACCGTTACCATCACTCATCATTTCAGCTACTCCTGGTCCTTTAACACTTTTAAATGACTTTTAACACCAACTTATCCTATGCCATAAAAATTCTATTGAGATTTTTGTGTAAATGACATTAACATTTCACAAACTGCATGTTAAATTATAAAGGCAAAACTGTACCTTTACAATGGCATGTTCCAATAGTTACTTCCTTAAATAAACAAGCATCGCCAACAGGGGAACAGCCTAACAGCCTGCATTACAGGCCTCTTGCTGTAATGCAGTAAGCACACACCTGTAAAATATTCCTCATAACAATATCTAACCTAAATTTAACTGTGTATGCAAACCTAACTTCACTTTATCGGAAATATAGGGAATAGGGATAAGTCAAACTACACAAGAAACAAACAAACCCAAAATGTGGGGTGTTAAGACAATGGCCTGGTCCCTTAAAAAGTCAGTGTCAGAGGAAGAAAAGCACCAGGCTGTTAGATGTTAAGCAAGACCGAAGAGATAGGCCATCCAGATGTACATTTGTACTGGATTCTCTTTGTGGGGAGGGTGACTATGCATGAAACTAGGTATAATGGGTGAGCTTAGTATTAGATCATGTTAAGACATTACTGTTTAATTTTCTGAGGTACAATAACAGTATTGTGCCTATATATGAGAATGTCATTGCAGGAGATATACACTCTAGCAGTTGATGTCTACAACTTAACAGTATAGCAAACAAACAGTATAGCAAACAGTATAGCAAAAACAAAAAGTACAGATGAAAAACATACCAATGAATGCCAAAATATTGATACTTTTGAACCTAAGCCATCGATATATAGCATTTATTTTAGTATTCTCCCAAATAAAAACTTACAAAACCTAACTACCCTAAGCAGTAGTGTTCCATCTCTATATGATCTACAGACCGCAGGGCGTTTCATTTAGATTTTTTATGTCCCTCAACATTAACAATTTTTCTGCAAAGGACTTTCAAATATTAATTCTGAGATGCTTTCTGATTGTGTTGCTTTTATAAATGTTATCTTTTTTAAACTGCCTTTTGCATACGATCAAGTAAATCACCTTAATATTTTAATGATCTGTTACAATGCCCGCTCTGCTTTACAAAAGAACTACACAGAACAATTCAAATCAAAAACCAAATCTTATACAGCTCCTTCATAAAACAGCCCTTTCCTTAAGGCTTGACTGTAAGGTTTACAGTAAAGCGGAAAGAAAAGTCCAGAGATATTCCACATGCCCACAGCCCTGCACATGCATGGTCTCACTCATTATCACATGCCCCCACCAGGGTGGTACTTTTTTGGGTTTTTGGTTTTTTTTTTTAACCATGGATAAATCTACAAGTACATTAACACATTTTCACCACTCAAAGTCCATGGTTCAAACCTCACATTCTATGCATTTGGATGCATGGATAATAACATGTATCCACCACTACAGCATCATGGAGAGTATTTTCACCGCCTACCTAAAGCCTTCTGTGCTTCACCTATTCATTCTCTCCCTGTCCCAATCTGGGGGAAAAATGTGCTATGTTTGCCATAGCTTTGTCTTTTCTAGAATGTTATATAGTTGTACTCATGTAGCCTTGTTGGATGGGCTTCTTTCTCTTAGTAATATGCATTTAAGGTTCCTCAATGTCTTTTCATGCATAGTCTGATAGCTCATTTCCTTTTACCTGAAAAATACCCATTGTCTGGATATACAGTACTAGTTTTATTTTACCCATTAAGGACATTTTGATTGTGTCTAAGATTTGGCAATTATTAATAAATCTGCTATAAACATGCACGTGCAGGTTTTTATATGGATATGTTTTTACTCTCCTGACTAAATACCAAGGAATGTAATGATGGATCACATACTAAGGGTTTTGTACAAAACTACCCAATTGTCTTCCAATGTGGCTATGCCACTTTGCATTTCCACCAGTAATAAGCAAGAGTTCTCATTACTCCATACCCCCAAGAGCATTTGGTGTTGCCAGAGGACCCTGCACACTGAATGTTAGTTGAGCCACCTCCCCACCACCTCATGCCCCTAAGACTAACAACCGAACACATACATTTTTAAGTGCCTTCGAGGGAGGGAACCAAATAGTATCAATTAAAATGAACCTAATCTATCTGTGGCAACTTGCTTGGTCTATTTCAACAAAACTAAAGGATCTCACACACTGCTCCACATATTTGAGGTAATACTGTCTATAAAGACTGTAAAAAGAATAGACTGGAAGTGGAAATGTTCATTGAGCTGGGAAAGTATTGATAGCTGTTGCACAGCTGGCAGAAGACATGAATCAATAAATCTGTTCCAAAGAAGGCACTAACACCCAAAAACATTGAGAGCCCTAAGCCCTCCTACAAGTTCCAGGTTGCCCCCATTCTTCTATGAAACTGACTGGGCCTGGGCTACTACCATTTCTTCAAAAAATCTTGCATTTAGCACTGTGGAAATCAGTCTGGAGATTCATCAGTAAACTAGGATTAGAGGTCCCATTCAACTCAGCTATTCCCCTCCTGGGTATTTTCCCAGAAGAACTGAAAGCCATACCACAGCAATATATGTGCACCCATATTTATAGCAGTGCAATTTGTAATAGCTAAATCTTAGCAACAACCCAAATGCCCATCAACTGAGGAATGGATAAAAAAGATGTGGTATTTTTATACAATGGAGTATTACTCAGCTACAAAGAAAGATAAACTAGAGGCTTTTATAGGTAAATGGACACATCTAGAGACCATACTCATCAGTGAAATAAATCATTCACATGTGTAAACATCACTATTTCTTCCCTACTATAAGAACCTGAAAGAGTAAATAAAATCTGAAAAACACAGTAGATATTGTGAAAGTGAAAAGAAACTGCTCAAATAGGAAGGAGCAACTGGGTTGAAGGAGGGCAGAGGAAAAAGAAAGAAGGAACAGGGAAAAATATGTATATGTATACACAGGATAGCTAGGACAGTTGTACTGCTAGTATCTGTTGGTTTTTTTAAAGGAACTGTTAATGTGTAATTGTTTGATCAATCTTGCATGCCTATATCTGGTTATATGTGCAACCTTTTTGTAGATGACACTGTGTAACGTTAACAACCACTGTTAATATCCTATCACCATGTTTTGAAATTCTGTATCATTTTTATTGCTCTCTATGCTATTTTATGCATTTGTTTTTGTTATTTTGGTTTTTTAAATGAAAAACAAAATTATATGTATATATAAGGAGAGCTGGAATAGGTGTATTGCTGATGTCTGTGGTTTATTGAAAGGAACAGTCAATGCTTAAAATTTTCTCTTGACCAATTTTGCATGCTTAAATTTGGTAATCAGAATGACTAATCTTAAAAGAACAATATGGAGTATAGGAACCATGGTTGAACTCCTACCATCTTGTATGGTGAAGCTGCATCATTTCCAATTTTTTTTTTATTACTTGTTACTGTCTTTGATTATTTCATCAACCTTACATTCTTGTGTCTGGTGGACTGAGCAACTTCGTTGAAGATAACACTATGTAATGCAGCAACCACTGTTATCATTTTATGTATTGTTTTGATTTTGTCTTCACTGTTAATTTTTCTAATTTTTAAAATATAAAAATTAAAAAAAAATCTTGAACTTTATTTCTCACCATATTATGTACATGTTAAGAAACTACGCAGAATATTTCTTTTTGCATGAAACTATAAATATGTATTCTCTTTTTTAAAACAAAATCAATGCTTCCAATCTACAACTAATGGCCATTATCTTGCTGAGAAACAAAGTAATTTGTGAAACCAGTTCTGAGGGGTCTTACCACAGGCTTTTATTTATTAGAACAAAACTTAAAAAGCTAAGAATTTAGAAAGTGCAAGTTTTACCAATCTTTCAGGATTTAGTCTCAGGAAAAACTAAAATTGTTCCCAACCCAATAAAAATAAACCAAGAAGAGTCACATATCCAGTTTCACCCGCTGGCTTCATTTTGAGCTGCTCAGTTAACTGCTCAGTTACCGAGCATCTCAAGTTAGACTCCCGACTTGCTGCAAAGATGTCATCCAAATATCTTCCCATGAAACATAAAACTGGAATAAAAGGAGTAAAAAGCATTTATCGTAAGTAGAAAAAGAAAACGGAAAAGAGCAGGAAACATGAAAGAGCGGGACTTACTGGACAAAAGTAGGTGTTCTCCACGATATGATGGGCCACCACGCTGTTCTCAGCAGAGAGAGACATGATAAACAGCAAAGCATCCCGAGCTTGCTGGCCAACGGTCCCCTCGCGATGAATGAAGGGAATCAAGAGGGAGAAGATCAGGAAGTTGGCAGCCCCTTGGTCCTCACTAGTGTGGAAGAAGAGTTCCAGAATGGACGGATCTTTGGCAAGGATGGAACAGAGCTGATTGAGCAGGACAACCAACTTCCCCTCCACAGCAGGAGTGGTCGTTCCCGAACAAGAGCTAAGCAACATCATCAGAGGCTTCAGAATGGGCTTGTGATGCAGCAGAGGCTGGTGTGATTGGGTGACCAACATCTCATACATCTTGAGCTGCTCCATTTTAGTCTCATCAGTAAACTCCCGTCTCAAACTCCAAAGGAAAAGCTTCTCCATTATGTTCTCAGAGACCACAAATTCCAAAATTGGCCCCATTGCAGCATCCTTGGCTTGTTCTTCAATGAGCAAGAACAGCATGTGTTCCACGTAGTTCTGCACAGCGCTGGCCTCATCTGGAGGGATGGACCCGTATTTCGCCTGGGAGTTCTTCAAGGGATCATGCTTCTCTAAGATTTTCACAACCTGCAACCAAATTTAACACTCATCATCCATCTGATTTTTATCATAATCACAAAAATACACCACACCCGTCATCACCAAAAATGCAGGAGCTCTTGCCCACTTCTTAATAAATACATGAACATTCTACCTCTGTTTTTCTCTTTCTCATAAAACAAAAGGATTAAACTCAGAAAATGTTTGAGGATGCTCATTTATTATAGTTACAAATTTTGGTAGCCTAAGCATCAAAGAAAATAGCATAGTTACATAAATTAAGCTATATGAATTCTTTTACTAGAACTATTAAGACTATTGAGCCACATGCAGGTCGTGGTGGCGCACACCTGTAATTCCAGCTCTCGGGAGGCTGAGGCAGGATCACTGCAAGTTCAAAGTCAGCCTGAGCTACAAAGTGGGCTCAAGGCCAGCCTGAACTGCATAGTGAGACCCTGTCTCAAAAAGAGACACACACACACACACACACACACACACACACACACAAAGACTATTGAGCAACATGAAAAATTATAACTGCTGTTTAAAAACAAAATAAGCTTTTTATGTTAGATCTGTAATTACAAAACAGGAGAAAACAAGCAAAAAGAAATAGGCAAAAATAATAATCACTTTTGTGTTCAAAGGAATGACAAGTTCTTAAATTTTTTCTAAACTGTCAAAAATATGTTGCTTTTTAAACTTTGAAATACATTCATCCAGTGAAAAGAAACCTGACTACCTTTGTATTTCTCATATAAATGGAGCTGCTTTGCAGACTTCAGCAGAGGAATGCAGCCACTCACGTGCCCGTGACAACACAGTGCCGCTCCCTCCTCTGCGCTGACGGGTACCCCTCCAACCAAGCACGCAGCAACAGGAAGAAGGCGAGAGGAGAGGGATGTGCAAGAGCCAAAAAGGCTTAACACACAGCACATACAGAAACTCAGAAAAGAAGGATTTCGACACTATAAGTTCTTTAGGCTGAAAACACTCTGAGATAACAATTATAAAATAAATCCCTGAAGTTTGGAATGATGAAAAGTTTGGAAATAGTGGTGACAGATTATGAATATAGTTAATGCTACTGAAATATATATTTCAAAATAGTTAATATGGTGTATTTTATTAAATATACTTTACTACAAAAAAAATCAATTAACAGTAAAAAAAAAAAAATCCCTAAATAGGTCATGTCACACCTGGTCTACTTCTCTCCCTTACCGTTTCTGGCATTTGCATGCTTCTCTCTCCACCTTTGAGACTTACTACTTTTGCTTTAGGATCTGAACATTTAAGTAACTTTGCATCTCAAGTTCCACTTAACTTTATGACTTGGGATTTCTAATAGTTTCTATCCAAATTACTCCCTTTAAATGTACACATGTGGTCATTTTAAGCAATCAAACATCTGATTTATGACTTTATCCGTGTTCCTTTTTGCCTTTCTGAATTGCATGTGATATATAACTTTTGCATTACTCTCCTGGCCCAGTCTTATGATGTGCTGTTACATGTCCTTTACCAAGGTTATGGAATTTTTGCAAGTCACTGGGAAAGTCAGCAGATATACAGTGCTCTGTCAGCATGCATGAGCAGTGAGGGATATTTATCAGGGAAAGGTCTCAGTTTCTGTTCTGTCAAAAGCAGGAAAAATAATACATCTTTATAGAACAGGAAAGGCAGAATAAATAATTTCCATGGAATCTATACTCTCTATCAACTTCCATTACAAAACTGGTAACGCTGTGTCACAAAGGAAAAGTTACTCCCAAACCCGAGATTTGACACTCTTTAGTAAGAAAGGCCTTTGATGGACAGCGTGCAGCGGGGGCATGGCCCAGTGACGAGGCTACAGCACAGCCACCTGACATCCTCTTTTATGTCATGCAGCTGCTGCAGATGTGCCACCACCTTACATCTCTACCAGCAGGCCTGATAAACCTCACTGGCAGTAGACCTGTCGCTCTGCCTTTCCCATTGGTTCTGGCCTTGCTCACTGCATAGGATCACAGAACGATGCTGGTCCAAGAGGGACCTCTCTCCATCTCAACATAGCACACTCTGCAGCCCTGACAGCTCCTAACATCAATGCCACATTCTGAAAAGCAAATGTGCAGTGTGCTTGACTACTTCTACAATTTCGAAGTCCATGTATTGAGTTTACTTATGCGAGCTACAGTATCTCTCCAGTTATTATAGTTCTGTGTTCAGATTTGTCTAAAACTGGAATTGTGCCTTATACATTGATAGTGGCATGGTAAATTACTTCAGTCTTTTTGAAAAGCTATCTGGTAACATGTAACAGAGTTAAAAAACTGTTCCTGACCCTTGACTTGTTAATCTGACCTCGAGGGGAAAGGCCCAAGGAAACAACCCCAAAATAATGTTAAAAATTAATGATATTTCCCAATAATTAAAAATCAAAATATTAACCCAAATGGTCAAGAATATGAAAACTATAATTGACGTATGTTACATTACTATATAATACAATTACTATTGTGTGAGTTATGTCATTACAGGTAAATCTGTAAGTGAAATAATTTAAGACAAAAAGTACATTAAAAAATAGATACATGATTAGAAAAGAATCTGAAAAGGTATGAGATTTTAACTTTAATTACTTCTTTCCTGTAAGTTGTTCTAATTTTATAACATAAACAATGTAATTTTGTAGTAATGTCTTTTAAAAGCACCAAAACATTAAATTAAAAATAATCATTGGAAATCTCCTAAAATTTCAGAAATTCCTAAGCAATATAAATTTACAAATATGCATATATATTTATACTATATATGGGCATGCAAATATTATGCAACTAATATATAATACACAGCAAAACTTCACTCACATGACCATAAAACGAATTTTTCTCATAAATTAACCTACATTTACGTGTTCTAAAACATTCCTTTGTAAGCAGAACTACCTTTTTATTATAAGAAGTCCTTGTACTTTTTATTTTTGCGGTGCTAGGGATGTAACCGAGGGCCTGTACATGTAGGTGAGCACTCTGCAACTGAGCTGTGCCCCAGATCAGCTATCAGAAATCTTAGACTTTTATACAGAATCAAATAGCTCTGAAGCAGCAGCAGCTTAAAACCCCCCCATCATAGCTCCCTTACCCCGCCTTTGATAACCCCAAGATAAAAGGCGTGCTTGTCTGGAATGAACCAGACACCTTAGATTCCCCGCACTGAGTCCCAGCCCTGGTCTGGTGGTTTTACTACCTGGAAGGTGGGCGTGTTACAAGCAAGGCCTGTGAGTCACGACGTGCACGAGTGTTCAGCACAGCTCTGATCATTCCTGTGTGGCCACATACTCTGACCCTCACTCCTTAGGCATCAGGATCCTCCCAGGCTCCCTCCCTTGCCCTTCTGGTCAGACACACCATGACCTGCTTTTCAGGTGGGTTCTGGGGCCAGCTTCCTGGGACTGGCTGCTGCCCCGGCAGGGGATGACTAAGCAGCCCTTAGCTAAGCAGAACTATGCTGAGATGCCAAAGAGCTGCTGCCTAATGTCCCAACTCCACAACCAAATGGTGCGAGGGTTCCGTAGGTTTCTGCTGACTGACTCCTGCTGTGACCCGGACTCTCTTCCTTATCTTGCGCCCTATTCTCCATCATTCCATAGCATCCCAAGGTTCCTGCTTCCCTGATTTCTGCATCCACTTATCAACTCTGCCTGTCCAGTGTGACGGACGCCAGGATCCCACGCTGCTCACAATGCCGTCCCCAGGCCTGGTGCTTCTTATGATCATCTGCTATCTCAGACCATCTACCTTGCCTCAGATTTCCCATCCACAGCCTGTACAGCTAAGTCTCAGGGATTCAGTTCTGGGGGGAAACAGAATTAGTAAGGCTGGAAGGAAGTGAGAATAATAGTTGGCGAGAGAACAAAAACACGCAAAACATACTTCACAAATATATTTCCTGTGCAAAATCAGTTCATGTTGTTAGGCCGAAAACATCATTTAATAAACTAAGCAAGGTGTAATAGCAAACGCCCATAATTCCAGCTACTGGAGAGACCAAGGCAAGAAGATTGTAGGTTTGAGGCCAGTCAGGGAAATAAAGAGAACTTATTGTAAAATGAACAAACAAAATTTTTAAGAGCTAAGGCCATAGTAGTTTGCCTAGAATGTGCAAGGCCCTGAGTGTAATTTCCAACACAGAAAAATAATCAATGTCTCTTGTATACACTCATTAATTACGAAAACCTGCTGAGAAAAGAAATAGAAACTTAAGTATTATGCTGATCATAACTAGGCATTTCTCAATCTACAAACTTTTTAAAATAGAGGCTTTTGCACATGCACGAGTGTATGTGATGAGCCTAGACCATGTTTATCCCCACATGTAAATAGTGTGAACAAGGGTGTTCAAATTATCAGACGAGAATAGCTAAATTGAGCCTAACTAATTTAGAGCCACCTGACCTATAAATACGACAATTGCTGGGGATGAATAAAATAATAGCTTATTTCTTTCATAAGGAATAACCAGTGTTGCTAACCTTGTCCCAGCAATGGCCTTACAGTCATATATTTGCCTAAATTTTAAGCAGTCACAAATTCTTACTCGGGAGCTCAAATGCTTTCAGAATGGATGATCCACATTACAGAGTTACACCTCAGTCTAAAAACTGATTATCACTCATAGTGTCTCTTAGATTTAATTCCATCTGTTTTTTCACTCTTTTTTTATTTTAAAAATTTAAAAACCGACGAAACAACAATGAAGACAAAATCAAAACACCACAAAAACAACAAAAATGATCCACCCTCTCAGTATAAAATGACAGAAATTTACAATGGTTACTGAATTACATACTGTTATCTTCAACAAAGTTGCTCAGTCCATTAGACAGAAGAATGTAAGATTGATCAAACAAAGACACTAACAAGTAAAAAAAAATAAATAAAAATAATTTTTAAAAAACATTGGAAATGATGCAGAGCTTCACCATACAAAATGGTAGGAGTTCAACAATGGTTCTTATACTGCATATTGTTTTCAGATCAGTCACTGTAATTACCAAATTCAACCATATAAAGTTGGTCAGGAAAAAAGAAAATTTTAAGCACGGACTATTCCTCTCAATAAACTACGGGCATCAGCAATACACCTATCCCAGCTATCCTTATATATACATACAAATTTTATTTTTCACTTTTTAAAAAAAACAACAAAAACAAATACGTAAAACATCATAGAGAGCAATAAAAATGATACAGAATTTCAAAACATGGGGATAGGATATTAACAATGGTATTTTAATAGTGCTATATGTCTCATACACACACCTGTATCCATCAGTAATTATTTGGTTAGAATCTAGTTACCTCAAGAAAGTCACACGAGTAAAACCCGTACTTTTAAGTCCTCTGGAATGTTAATCTAGAGTGTCACTGTGGGGAACAAGTTACTAAGCAGTATTTTCCATCACACAGAAGGCCAGGCTTTACCTGTCACAGGCCAAATCCCACTTAATGTCCCAAACACCTACAACCAAAGCATGCTTACATCCAGCCCACGCTCACTGCTAACAGCTATACCTTCTCTAATTTCAGAGATTCCTTAAACCCCTACTACCTTTTAAATGAAGATGACAGCCTCACAGTAGTGCGCACTCGTACCAGCTGTTAATGTCAGCTCCAGTCTTGACCTCCAGTGGCCTGCCTAAGTCTGGGATAAGGCAGAATGAAGGGGGGACTCTGCAGACTCAAGGCGTGCGACCTAAGTAGTGATGTTCTAGACAACACTCACTTCAGCCACGGCAAAAATCAGACTTATCAGTAAGCACGCGGCGGACAGCTTCTGGCATTTCATGAACCTCAGCCATGTTAGCACCTAACAGAAGCACAAGTTAACCCTTAGTACTCTGTTCTTAAGAAGAACAGCTTTTGTTCATTTTATTTTTCAAGTTTAAGGTTATTTGTAAAGTTGAGGAAAAGAGACAAATTTTTAAAATGTAAACAAACATCAATTTAGTAACATATTTAGAAGATTAATCAAAAATCTGTAATAATTCCCAACTTTTCACCTCTGAAAGGATACTTCTAACTTTTCTCTGTCATTTAGTCTATGACAAGGCATATACCAAAAGAGTAAGATAAAAGATCAAGTGAGTAAAACATAAATACACATAAATCCATGGATAGGTGCTTTACACTTTTCAAGTAATTTCAGGCTACCTGGAGTGCCACTCACAAACGTATTATCTACCTAAAACATACTATATACTTTCCATCACTGTGGTTAATACATTTGACAAAGCCAATCTAGACAGTTCCATTTTCTCGCAGCCCCATCCCCATCCCCTCCAAAATGAAAATCGGGGGTTACTAACCCACTGGCTTTTTGTCATCTATCACCATCTAAGCTCTGATGTTTTCTTATCTAAAAATGTTGTAAAATGACTTTTTTTGGAGGCCAAGGATGATAAGAGGGACTGAGCTATTAACTAACTACAGGCAAAAACAGAAATGCACATTTTCAGTTGCTATTTTTTTTAAACCCATTTGCTCTGTGGACAGACACCATTTGGTATCCAATGCTTAAAAGCAGCAGAGAATGAACAGAGCCAGGTCCGTGAAACCACAAAGTACAACTGTGTCATGAAAAGCAGCTGGCACAGAGGGGTGATTCACATGACGGTTTAGGTGAGCAGTTTCTCAGCTGGTGGGTCAATGCTTCTTTCCATTTTTGCCTCTTCAAGAAACACACAGACAAAAGGTAAGAGATAAAAAACGACTTCTACTATAAACTGTTCTTGTTGATGACTATAAAAACTACACACAAGTCAGGAGCAGTGGCACACACCTGTGATCGCAGAACATGGGAGGCTGAGGCACAAGGATCACAAATTCAAGTTCTAGCGTGACCCTGTTTCAAAGTTTTTAAATAAATAAATGGGCTGAGGATGCAGATCAGTACAAAAGGCCCGGGTTCACTCCCCAGCACAGCAAAGAAGAAAACTGCATACACACTGCTCCTGATCACCTCATGCAAGTCTCAAGATATTACCGGAAGCAATTTAAACAATGTTTTAAAATCAGTGTATACTCAGAGTTGTTCCCTAAATTGCCTAGGTTTTCTACAGTATTATTTCCTACTTCATGCTTTTCAGTTCAACAGTTCACTGAACATCTACAACTGGCACACTCTGTGCTGGGCACTACGAAGTCAATTACAAGGGGTCTCTGATCGGAGAAGTTTACAGTGAAGTTGGGAAGGTAACTCCGTATGTAACCGCAGCAGAAGGTGACAGGTGGAGTGGTGATGCTGAAATACAGCAGAGGCGCACCTAAGAAAGCAAGCAAAGCTACCTGGAGCAAACAGCGCCCCAGTGAGCCCTGCAGGCAGAGGGGCAACTAACTGGAGAAGGGAAGCTTCCAGGCGGAAAGAAGAACACGTGTCCAAGACACAGAGGCACAAAACGGAACAATGCACATTTGCCTGGGGTGAGAGCAGCCAGGAAGTCTAAGCGACTCTGCATTTCTGGAGACTACAGGAGAGGCAGGGAGTAACAGAACAAAAGAACCCTCCGTGCTATCCTGCCAGAAGCTACAAATGGCCTGGCTTGAGGAATAATCCAGACGGATCTGGGTTTTCAATTCACTGCTCTGGCAACTAAAGATACAAAACCACCATTCAAAAGGTGAGAGAGGGAGAGTACCAACCAGAGGCTACACTTCCTAAATCTGCACTGTCCAGGGTCACTATTGAGAATGCAACTATTTCCAGATGTCAACTCTACAACTACCGTATTCTGAGGCTGCCCTGAGATCACTGGACTCTGGAAACAGTTTGGAGACTCAGCACACCACTGGGCAACTCAAGGTCCCTAGGTCACAGACTGCCTTGGATAACAGTGGGTGCGACGACTAGCTGCCTGACATTTTGCAAGATCAAGCACATACCCCCCTCCACTCTTGTACACTCCTTACCTTAAACTCTGGAGTGAAAACGACTAATAAATACCCGAAGGAATCAGTGGACTACACATTAGTTACACTGAATTTAGACTGAAGTCTCCTAATGGAGAATAGTCCTGGGTACCACAGCCTTTGTAGCCGTAATTTTCCTAACATCATGTATAACAGCACTGCACCTGGCAGGTAACAGAATGCTTTAGTAAATAAAACACTGTCATTCCATTTCGTCCACGCCACGTTTCTTACCAGCCTTACGGGCGCTCTTGGGTTGCCTCAGAGGAGCAAGGTGCTGCAGTCACAGCGGTCAGTTTGGGCCAGACTTTAGCTCCCTGCTCCACTCTCTGTTCCTGCTCTGCTTCTAGCCCCAGCCCCAAGAACAAACACATAGGAAAGAGCTAATTCATGAAGCTCCAAAAGGACGAATACCCAGCATTCACTTCTCTGGGCCGAAGAGCGCCCTCCCGGCCACACACCTGGCCCCACTTCTCTGCCTTGCTTTAGCCTTTTGCCTTCCTCATCTTTTTTGAAGTCCAAACAAAGAAAAAGGCAATCTTTTCTATAAAATGTTCTCTTCCTGTAATTGCCATAAATGTCACTTTCTCCATTTCCCCAGCTACTGTCATCCAACATAGCCTCTGCTTTTAATTCCTACAATCATTTCTCACTTTGTAATAATATTTCTTGCACTGTCATCCACATTATCTTATGCAGTCTTTAAGAACCTAAAGCTCTACCTGGAATGCTCTTAATGATGCACCTGTATTGGGCCAAGTAAATCTCTAATAAACAGTAGCCACTTTGACACTCACAGACCGGTTGAGCTTCTCCACCAGTATCTTCTTTTATAAAGGTACAGAAAAACCTTCAAGAGCCTCTGATGACAGAGACTAAGGGCATTCTAATTTATTTAAAAGGAAAAGTCAAGCCTACAGAGAAAGGAAAGAAAAGCAGGAATGAGAAGGGCAGGGGTAGGGGAAACTACCCAAAGTTAAAGAAATGGCTGAATCAAAAATAAAACCAGCCCCACTATGGCTTGTGGCTAGATGACAGCCCAAAGCCTTACACAGTCATAGGTGGGTTTTTCAGAGGAGGCAGGAGCTAGATTGTATGATGCTGAGATTAAGGATGTGATTCTGGGATTGATTCATGGTGCCCTACCCTGCTTGGGAATGCTACCACCATAAGGCAGGCCTGGAAAGAATATAAGGAACAAAAGGAGGGTTTTTGCTTCACTTGCTGCCTTGCGTCTGCCATGAACTGTTTCTCTTCTGCAATGCCCCTCTGCCAGGCCACCCTGCCTTGGAGCCAGCTGACTACAGACTAGAACTGCTGCATATGAGGAGCTGAAATAAACCTTTCCTCCTTCATCTTTTGGTGTTAGGTATTCTTGTCTTAGCAATGAGAATCGTTAACTAAGACAGGCCCCTACTTCACAAAAGAAAACACACAATGACTACACACCACTCCCTCTGAGAAAGTTGTTCTTTATGGTAAGAATTTGTCAAATTTTTCTCCATGAAAAGGAGGGTGCTAGGTATCTGCCCCATGCGTTAAATGACCCAAAGTATCTGAAAGTGCTGAAATCGTAGATACTGGGTATGGAAATGCATAATATGATGCTGGGCTCATTATGTACCCTTCCATCAATATGAAGGAATACTGACCTGAGCCTGAATTAGGACATTCTAAAGCACTCTAGCAGCTGTGGCAAAAGTTTCCCTGCAATAGAATTTGTTGCCAGGGCAGATGATCCACACGGATGTCATGTCTTTTTTTTTTTTCCAACATGGTCTCACTATGTAGTTAAGGTGGCCTTGAACTCACTATGAGAGCCTCACACTTGAGTGATCTTCCTGCCTCTGCCAAGTCTTGAGGGCTGGGATTACAGACATGTGCTACCACATCCGGTGTCATGTCTTTAAGCGTGGTACAGAATACCAATTAAGTCACAGTCACCCCAGAAGGAATGACTATAATTAAAGTGTCATATATAAACAAAGAAGCAATACAGGGGCCCAGAGCAAACATTATGTATTAGAATGATATAGCTCATTATTACAATGGAATGTTTGCAAGCTGACTATATACTCCTGACAGTTAAAAATTGAGCATAAAAATAAATAAACATATGCACTAATACACAAATATATTATGTACATTATAACCACAAAATAGAAGATTTTAATAAGTAAAGATAGAAAGAAGCCTTCCCATACCCAACAGACACTGGACACCTCCCTTCCAGCTCACTACCCTACTTTCAAGCCTCTGCTTCAAGACGCTAAAAGTGTAAAGCCAAAGCTAATTACTTTAATTATCTGGAAAAACTCCTGAATTACTTTCTTCACTTTACTAAGCAGATGTCCATAGCAAATCCATTAAAATTCTAACAGTAAAAAGTCAGAGAATGGGAGATGCACAAAAATCCTGGAAGCTTTAAACTGGACAGTGACAAGAAGCTACAGAGTGTGAACCACACAGAGGCACAATTGATTTTGCTCCTTTTTGGATCTAAACCATGTCCCCTGTAATTGCTGTGATTTACAGGCTCAGCGCTTTAACCCATGTGTTGTTTCCGGCCACAGGAAGGAACTGGGTAGTCATTACAAAACCTGTCACATAAATAGTCACTTAGCTGCTCACCTGGGGAGTGTGATGTGGGACAAGCAGTAAAGAAAGGCATTGTGTTTATTTTACTACCTGCACGCTGCCTGAGGAAGGGGCGGGCTGGTAAATTTTCTGAACATCCAATCCTTAATTATCCACACCAGCAGATGGGAGAAGAGATGCACAGAAGATGAATAATCAAAAAAGTTCACAATAAGCTTTGAAATAAAGAAGACAGGTATTCAGGTACAGCTGAGCATCTTCTTTCCTTAAGTTACACAGGGATCATCAGCCCGAAAATGGCAGGTCGCTGAAGTCAGACACATGGGGACCAGAGTCAGAGGTCTAAGTGCTGGCACTCTGACTCACTGGTTGTATAACCTCAAGCAAGTTATTTAATGTCTTTAACTTCCTATCCCTTCATTTGTATGATGAGGACATTACTACTAACTATCACTTAGGTTGTGGAGATTAAATGACACAAGATATGTAAAGCACTCAATATAGTACTTGGTAAATGTTTAATAAATATATAGTGCTTTAGTGTTACTAGAGTTTAAGAACTGGGTGAAAATCAGCAGAAAAAAAAGGAGAGAATACAATTACAGTCAAATATATTGCAGAATGATATAAAAGACACTTTAATGAACAACCATTCCTCTAAAAATATCCAAAGAACATGCAGGTTCCCTAATTGCATCTGTGGAACCACAGTTTCTCACTAGATTCCTATTATAGGAAAGCAAGGAGACAAAAATTGCTTTTCTGCCTATTGGCAAGAGCTCCCAACCAAAGTTTCTGGAAACCCAGTTGCTCTATGTGATGGAGGTCCCTGGGGCTACTGAGACCAGGGAAGCCACAGTGCTGTCATACTTTACCTGTGCCCAGTGGTTTTTAAATACAATCATGCATGTTTCTGGGTCAACTCCCTGCAGGCTCACAGCCTGCTGGAGTTTGCTTTCTGTCGAAACCGATGACATCATAAACCTTCAATGCTTCTAAGTCATATTTAATTTTCATGAGAAGGTGGTAAGCAGTCGCTAACTTTCAAGTATCAGAAATGTAATTTCTTCACTCCTCATGGTCACTTTCCAAAATCTGTAATGAAAACAACAAAAAGTGTATCTGATTATGTTTGTATATTACATAAGATATTACTAAGTTTAAATCAAAGAACAGCCATCTTCAAAGTACAACACAGAGAAAACCTAAGACATAACTATTTATACTCAATCTAAAGGCTCTCCTCTTCTCTCTCACCTTGTGTTGTGCCTGGATATCCCCGTAAGGTCTCATGTGGTTACAGGTGGGCTTTTCTAAGGTGGCTGGATCTAGGGAGCATGATGCTGGGGTTGTAGGAACACCACCCTGGGTAAGTGCTAACCGCCCCACGGACAGGTAACCTGACGGAAAATATAAGGGGCAGAACAAGGGCTTGCTGCTGCTGCTGCTGCTGTTGCTTCTGCCTCTGCCATAGCTTGCACCTTGATGCCTTCTTCCTGTCTTGTCACACTATGAACTGTTCTCCCCAATGTCCCTCTGCTATGCCACCCTGCCTTGGAGCCAGCTCATCATGGACTGAAACATTTACAAACGGAGAGTCAAATAAACCTTTTCTCCTTTATCTTTGGGTGTCAATTAATTTGTCTCAGCAATGACAAGAATAACTAGGACACCTTGCTACTCAAAATTTAAAATAATGATGCATGGGAAAATAAATTAATCGTATTTATTGCATAATTGTGTTTCTTCTCTCTACTACAGGCAACTATAAACCCCTATATAATTACTCTAAATTATGCAGGAGTAATTTCCATACTCAAAGAAGAAACTGTGATACCAATGTTTGAGAAGCTTAAAAAACATCCTGTAGCAGGATGACCAGGAATTAATAGTGATAGAAATGAATGATTTAATGCAACCTAGGGGAGTTATAATATCCAAACTTCTGGGCCCAAAATGGTTAATTTTTAAAAAATTAATGACCATCATAATGAAATTGAAAGCACGCTCCGTAATTTTGTGGCTCTAGACTAGGTGAAAGTTTCTAGGTTTTCTGAAAAGTAACAGAATTCCAAGTAACCCTGACAAATCAGAGACAGAAATTATTCTCTAAAAACAACAGAGTACTTATTAGGTATAAGTACAAGGCAATGCCCTTACCAACTGAAAATGAATTGTGTGACTAAAATATGATGGAATCCTAACTACAACAGAGCCAGTAAGGAGAGAAGATATTGAGGTCATAGACTGAACATTGACTATGGTCCAGCTGTGTGTTGCCCTCTGACAAAAGCAAGAAGACAGGGTGTTGTATCACCAGCCTGATCAACCTACAAGAGAACTGGATCAAGTCCAGATTATTATTTCTCTTAGTCTACAGACTGAAGAGAGTTTGGAAAAAAGCAAACAGAAACTTTGGGTATGATTCAAAGTATACATACAGGTTACATTCTTGGTGGAAAGCAGGATTCCACACTGGAAAATAAGGAGTATGCACAACAAACACTTGCAGGAAGAAGACTATTCAAAATTAAAGGAACTTTAGAAATTCTTTTCAGACATAATAGAAACTTGCAAAAACGGTAATTCTAAGGAAAGAAATATTTTTAAGCAAAATGGCAGAGGATTAAGGTAAGTAGAAAGGAAGACCAGTCAAAAGAGCCAACAAATCCTGTACTTGAGGGAAACAGCTCGTGTGTCTCTTCTGTAACTGCATTTTATTACCAAAACTGGTAAAAATCTCCACCCTACATATCCCAATAACACAAAGACCATTTGTTTTCAACAGATTACTGTCAACCACAATCATGGCTCTTTGGCACTGGGAGGCATGTTTTATTGGGTCCATCGTGCTTTAAAACTCATCAAGTCAAAATATAAATATGGAGCAAAATAAAACACAAATAACATGAAACAGGGACTTAGAGCTTTTGCAACAGGAAAGGTGACCAAGAGATGGGAGAACAGAGGAAGAAGAGCAGAAGGGGTGAGAACAGAATTAGAATGTGGACTCCTCAAAGGGAATGAAGTCAGTACCATACACACTGCAAATGTACTGATAAAAATTAAACAAGAAAACCCAGGAGCGGCCACCCACGTAGAGAGGGCACCGTCTGCACGCCACAGTCCCCACCACCCCTCTAAGCTCACTGCCAGCTCTGCACCTCACTGAGGTCACCTGTCTAGCACTTATCAATGTTAAAGTTCATAGCCCTGTTTTAATTAGTAAGATAGAAAAGAAGATTTTTAATCAATTTCTTCACTGTCCTCAACACTGTACTTACGCAAAAATGCCAATGCTTTTATTCATGCTAATGATGATAATAATAAGGAAAATCAAAGTGTTTTTGTTTAACCCCAGAGGTTGAAAAACCTTAAGACATTTTGAGATTCCTTTCTGCTCTAGGATTCTAAGACTCTTCTTCAAGGTAGGAGAGGCATGTCAATTGCCTCCACATCAAAAACAGAAAAAGGCTGCCTTCTAACGTCCCCTCAGTTCCCAAAGGCAACTTGCATACAATCTTTTCAGAGATGCAAGAATGCAGCTCAGATAGGATAAACAGCTTAGCCAATGACCTAGGCTTACAATTCCTTTGGATGCAAACAGAAATGTTAAGTCTCTGGATTCCCATTCCTATGCTGTATAGGAAATGATGTTCTTCTTTCTGCTGGTTATAATATAATCCACAGCCCGATTCCCTAAGGACTTAGTATCTTTTTCTAGGCAAAAACTGCATCTCATTTGGTTTATGCTTATCTAATCATACTTTTGAGACAGATGCGTGGAAAATTAAAATGTGTCATAAATATAGAAACTATAGCATAAAGAAAATTTGCGAGACAGAGAGAATTCGAATGACATAAGTCAAACGAGCTAGTCTGGTAAGGAGAAAAGTACAACAGGAGGACTTCCGGGAAGATGGCGACCGGGTAGGCAGCAGAGAGAGAAACTCCCAGAGGATTACCACCCAAACAATGAAATATAGCAATATGAAGACAGAAATAAGGACTTCCGGGAAGAAGACGACCAGCCGAGAGAGCGAGTGTGGAGGGAAGAATGGCTTCAGCTCCTGAACCCGACAGAGAACACGCTACTGGGACAAACTGCACCAAACCGGGCAGCGCTCCGGGATCCCGCTCAGAACCCCACCCCGCAGCCAGCGCTGCGCGAATTGGAGCAACAGCGACGGGCCGGCGGGATTTCTGAGTCGGGGAAAATCTCCATCCAGGGAAAAACATCTGAACGGCACTCCTGTCTGCACGATCACAGGGTGAGTTAAGTGCACGCTCTAACCGGTTTTTCCTGAATCGGGAAGAAGCTCAGCCCAGTGAGAGACATCAAAGCAGCTTCAAGGACTGTGGGATCTCCCGGGTGGGAAGACCTACTTAGGCGCCCCAACGGGTTTTGTGAGGGGGGAAGGAGCTCCACCCAGGGAGGAAAACCTGAGTGGCCTATCTGCAAGAATCCTGGGGTGGCGAGCTGTTTATTTGGCCCGGCCAGGTCTTGGAGTAGGGAGTAGAAGTGGAAATCTCAGCAGACAGCTTAAGGGACATTCTCCCAAAGAGAAGTAACCATTGGAGCAGCCTCTGCAGCAGACCTTTGCCTGCTGAACTGTCTGTGGAATTTATAGCTCCACATTTTGAATCTGATACCCAAAAATGGGAAAACAGAGGAACAAAACGCAGTCTCAAAACTCAACCACACCCAGAACAAGTTTTGAATGTGAGGATACAGGGGAACCAGGAAATCACAT
>PVLD010013153.1:0-57209 GCA_004027595.1 Dinomys branickii | reverse complement strand
TGATCATTCAATTTTCTCCTCCCTCATCTCCGTTGCCCTACCACTCAATCAGTCATCTTCCCTGTGATAATAACTGTATTCCTGGGTTTATCTATACCCCTGGACTCTCACCTTGGGAAGAGATATAGCTACCTCAGACTATACTATAGCATACATGGGTGTATACAAACTGCCATGGTCGGAGGTGGAAAAGCACCTACGCTCAGAGGGGACCGCCCGGCTCCGCCCCGTCGCCGTGCTATGGGTGGGGGTGGGTCCAGTCCATGGGGGGCCCTCAGCGGGGCCCACAGAGGAGCAGCCACAGGGCCCTCAGCAGAGCAGCCACGGGGCCCTCAGCGGAGCACCCGCAGGGCACATGCCCCCAGCGGGGCGACCTCAGTGACCCTTTCGGCTTTGTCCTATTGCCTTGATGCCAGAGGCCCTTTCTTTTCCTCCTCCCTCCTCCTGATCTCCAGTATTACTGTTCCCCACCCCTTGAAGCTGGGCATCGGACGAACTTATGATGCTTGGTATAAGGGCTTGAAATCTCCCTGGCCTGTTCTCATTGTGTTAGTTCAGGGTATGAACTGAGTTTAAAGATTAGTTCTAGAATAGAGGTGGAGAATTTTCTCGGGTCTGCTGTATAGAGTATGTTGTTGTTTTTCAGAGTCCCAGTCTGCTGCTTTTCATCTAATTTGTTGCTAAGGGTTCATGCAAGGTTCATATGTGCAAGCTGTAAGGAGACCCTCTTGGTGCTCACATTAATAGTTTGGGGTGAGTCCTGAAGACCGTGGATTCGTCCCTTTGTTGCCAGGAACAGGCAGTGCTTGCTCAAGCCACTGAGACTCAAGGTGCTCCCAGAGAGAGTTCAGGGTGGGAGCTGAGTTCTGGCAACCCAGCTCATGCTTCCTGCCTGATGTTGGAGTGAGAAGGGCGTGGAGCCACATGATCCACCTTCATCTGCATCTCCCTCCCGTTGCTGTGCTGGAGCCCCCATCCGCTCCTCGGCCAGATTCCTGGGAGCTGCCACGGCTCACTGCTGAGGTTCCCTGCTGCTCTCTGCTGGTAGCCACTCACCCAGCCGAGAGGCAGGGGGCCACCCCCTGGAGGCAGGTGCAGAGCCGGGCGTGGTGGGCTGTGTACTAGTTGCATTGATTCTCTCCAGGCACTGATTAGGAAGGTTGCCGCAGGGTGGGGACTCTGCCCCAGTGGCTGTCACAACCTCTCATTCTCACACTGGGTTCAACAACTGCTCCCAACTGCCACTGCCTCCTTTCCTGGCTGCGCCCTCCTCTCTCCAGCCAGCTCTCAAAATTCTGCTCTCCCCTGGCCAAGTCCAGAGGCTTCCATGAGCACGGGCCTCCAAACCTGAAGCTGCGAATGCCAGAACAAGGGCGTGGGCCATGGGTGTGCTTGGAGCAGTGACTTCCTCTTTCTCCTCTCCCCGCGACTGCACCAGGGGGATCTCTGATCCTTTCCTCCAGCAGACATTTTGCTTAGTCTTTCTGAGGGCTTCATTTCCCATTTCAGATCCTTCCTGAGTTCAGGATACCCACTTCTTTCCCTTCTGTCCTTCACATGTTGCTATATTCCTATATTCCTTTGTCTGAGTGGCATTCCTCCGGGAGGTTCTCTCTTCGCTGCCTACCCGGTTGCCATCTTGAAGTCCTCTCATAAAATTTATTTAGTTATTTGTTACTTTCTAGTGAATTGACCATTACATTTCTAAAGTTCTGAAATGGCCAACAGACCATAGAAAGATACCACTTTAGGCTCCTGCTTGAAACCAACAGCTACAGAAAACTGCTGGCTTTGATTCAGGGCCACTAAGCTTTTTCTTGATAGCCCCTCCTGGAACCCCCACTGTCTGAACTGGCTACTTTGGAGGTCTTTGTTTCTTTCTGTCCTCCTTCTGCCCAGATGCCCTCCCTGCCCTTGTGTTCTGGCTCCAGTCTGGGGTCCGTGTACCCTTCTTCCTGGCTTGTGCCCTCATGTGCACCAAGCACATTTTCCAGTGGGCTGCTTAGTAAATGTATACCACACAGGCGACACTTCTGAGGATTTGTGTGTCTAAAACTATTTTATTTTACTTTTGCCTTTTAAAATACTTCTTTTCCATGAATTTAGTCTGCTCTCTGATAGAACTGACACCCACATGGAACCAGAGCAGACCTTCTGACATGACAGAAGTCTTTATTGGGCAGGGAGTAGCAGGCTCCCTAGCAGACCAGGGCAGCCCCCAAGCTGAGCCAAGCTTGGGCTTTTAAACTCTTTCTCGGGGTAAGTGTCGGCAGTGCTGGGGGGTGGGGGGTGGCGTCTGCAGGCCAGAACAGTCTGAGTGAGGTAAGATGTTCGTCAGAGTCCTGCCAAAGCGAATGAGGGTGGGGTTGGCTTTTGTGGCCCAGGGGAACTGAAGTGGAACAGGGAAGGGAAGGAAAGAAATATTGAGAGTTAAAGTTTTCCCATGATGGGGGCTGGCTGCCTTGTGACTTATCACTCTCCATTTCCATGGGTTTCCTATGGATGGAGTCCACCAACCACAGATAAAAAATCTTATTTAAGAACAGAACACATATAGATTTATTCCCCAAATAATGTGGTATAACAGCTATTTACATACCCTTTACATTGTGGTAGGTGAGCTAAGAATCCCAGAGATAATCTAAAGTGCAAAAGAGGACAAGTGCTGGTAATATGCAAACCCTATGCCATTTAATACAGGACTCTAGCTTGGTGACAAAGCATAGCCCTGGCTTAGCCACTGTCCTTGTCCCTGGGGCACAGTCCACTTCACTCACAGCTTAAAGCAGAGGTTTATTTTGGGTCACATTTCAGTCCATGGTCAGCAGCTCCAAAAGAGAAACAACGTGACTGAGGGCTTGGCAGAGGAGAGCCGCTCACCTCAGGGTGGCCAGGAAGCAGAGCGGGAAGGGAGGAGCTGGAAGGATATATCTTCCTGGGTCACATTCCCAGTGACCACCTGACCACGCCCCTCTTCTAACAACAAGTCAGTTAGGAGCCCCGTAATCCACTACCTCCCCAAAGCCCTGGCTCTGAGCATGTGAGGCTTTGCAGGAAGTCTAGCATATACTGTGGCAGGTACCGAGAAATACTCACTTTATGCCCATCTGGCTGGGGATGGACTTCTCCGTCAGAGGACGTTTCCTTCAGTGCTTGGAGCTGCCGCACTGTTGTCCCCTCCCCCTCAAGGGCTGCTATTGAGAGGCATGTGGAGTTAGAGGGCTGGGCCTTTTCTGTGACCTTTTTCGGTTCCTTGGAAGGTGTGTGGTTGTCACTCTGCTGAGATGCTCTGGCACTTTGTGGTGGCATGCATTGGTGTGGGTCTTTCTGCCTTCATTGAGCTGGGCCTTTTGTGGGGCCCCTCAGTGTGGAAATGAATATCCTCCTGCCTAGCAGGGTTCTCTTTTGTTATTTCATTAGTGATCTTCTCTCTACTTTTCTCTTCTCCCTAAATTCCTCAGATATCCTAAATTAGCCAGGTGATTTTTCTTATGGTTTTTTTTCCTTTGTGATTTGGTTTACTTTCTGGAGGAATTCTTCAGTTGGATCTTCCAAGCACCCTATTGAATTTTCAAACTTATGCTGTACGTATTTCATTTCTCAGAGCCCCTTCCAGCTTGAGAATTTCTGTTGTGGGTGCCGGTTGTGTTTCTTTCTCCTGTGGACCTTTCCTTTTTTTCTGAAGGTCTTATTCCAGTTTCATTCTGAAAGCCTTTGTTTTACTCCTATTTTGCAGGCTAGAGACTTTCTAGGTAAAAGGCAGGAATTAAAAATTGGTTAAACACATAGTACACATTTGTAGGAACTGAAACGAAATCACCCCCATGCCCTCTGATGGTATCGTGGATAATGCTGTGTGGATGCAGCTCTGAGGATAAGTGATCCACACAACATTCACCCAGCAGAATCTCAAATGTGATGCTGAATAGGTCAGATGTGAGAGGGCACACACGTTCCTAGCACCGACGAGAGGGCTGACCAAATCCGAGTTGTTAGAAGCCACATGCTGCTCCCTTTGCCAGAGTGGTGGCCGCAGGGAATGGAGGGCATGCTGGGGTGCGGGGGTAGCCTACTCTGAGCTGGGTGTGTGCAGCTGGTGAAAACACAGCCATCAGGCCGCACCAGCTGTGTCCTGCTGAGCAGTTAGAAACACACCAGAGAGGGTCAGCTTGCCTACTGGGTGTGGCTCGTGCACCATGGGTGACCCGGGGCCACCTGTTCCTCTAGGGAGGAACTGTCCATGCTCCTACCAGGCGAGCCCTTTCATAAGTAGACGGGGAAGTGACTGGGGTCTCACAGCCTCCTGTGCAGCCTTGATCGTGTGCCCCAGTTTGCAGTTAGGAGCCTCACTCTGCCCCAAGGTGGCTGCCTTCCAGCTCCACAGGGGCTCTGCTCCCCTCTACAGAGAATCAGACCCGTTCTCTGCTGGCTGGGGAGGAGCCTGGGTTCTGTGGCCAGACCTGTGCCCGAGTCTCTGCTGTCTCCAGTTCTGCTATCTTCCTGAACTCCTAGGTTGGCTTGATTTGCCTGGCTTACTAACTCCTGTATCCAGACAGCTTCTGTGTCCTTTTATTTTCTCTTTTGTCTTCCTGGACATCCTTTTAGGGAGCGAGGGACCATCTGCACAGATTCACTAAGATTTCTTTTTTCTGTCATATTTTCTGTCTCCTTTTCTTTTTGTTCTATTTTCTAGTAGCCTTCTGCAGCTTCATGTCCCAGTGCCATGCATATTTCAACCAATCACTAATATCTTTATTTATCTATAGTGTGTGTGTGTGTGTGTGTGTGTGTGTGTGTTGCAGGGTCTCAAATCCAGGGACTTTGCACTGAGCTACATCCAGAGCTCCTTTTTACTTTTTATTTTGAGTCAGGGTCTTGCTAACTCACTTGGTTGCCCAGCTGAGGCTCAAACTTGCCATCTTCTGCCAGTATGTTTGTATTTTTAATGTGACATACTTACACTTGCATTAAATTATAACAAATAATACGAAGACCCTGTGCACTCTTCACCCAGTTGCCCCCAGTGGTAATGGTGTGTAGAATTCTAGTACAGTGATGGCGAACCTTTTAGAGCTTCCAGTGGCAACAAACAGCCCACTGTGGCATATATGCCATAGGTTCGCCACCACTGTTCCTGAGGAATGTCATAGCCAGGACACCAACACTGATCCGTGCAGGGCACAGAACACTTTCATGGTGACAAACATTCCTGGCCTGGCCTTCCACAGCTGTGCCCACCTCTTCTCCCACTCCCTCTGTCCCTGGCCACCCCTAGTCTGTTCTCTGGGCCTGTGACCCTGTCATTTTAGTGGAATTGCAGGAATGGGGTTGTAACATAGAGACCTGCTGGGCCTGGCTTCTTCCTCAGCACTGTTCTCTGGAGACCCACCCACACTGCAGCATAGATCGGAAATTCACAACTTTCAGTGCTGAACACTGCTCTGTGGTATGCTTGCACTGCATTATATTCAACCACTGTCCTTTCAAGGGTGGGTCTAGGTCTTTCTAGATTTTGCCTCTATGAATAAAGCTGCTATGAGCATGTGCAGATTGTTGCAGGAACACAGTCTTTTTCATTTCTCCAGGAAATATACACATGAGTGTGATTGTTGGCTGGCTTAATAGTAGTGTGTTTAGTCTTATAAGAAGCTGGCACCCTGTTTTTTAGACTGGCTGTACTATGCTATACTCCTACCAGTAATGCACAAACAACACAATTTCTGTAAATCCTCACCAGTGTGCAATATTGTTCCTTTCTTTGTTTTTTTGAGATAGGGCCTTATTATGTAGTCTGACCTGGCCTTGAACTCATAGTCCTCCTGCATCAGCCTCCTGACTGCTGGGATTACTGGCATGTACCACTATTCCCAGCTTTATCATTATTTTTAATTTTGACTAGGTACACAGCATATCTCATTGTGGGTTTGAATTGCATTTCCCTTATGTATAATAATGTGGAATATATTTCATGTGGTATATTTTTGCACATTCTTGTCATTTGTGTATCTCTTTTGGTGAAATTTCTGTTCACAGCGGGGGATATATCTCAGTGGCACGGCATCTGCCTGGCAAGTGCAAGGTCCTGAATTCAATTCCTGGTACCAAAAAAAAAAAAAAAATTCTGCTCGTGTTTTACATAATCTGTAATTTAAATTTTTTTTAACTATAAAGTTTTTGGTGTTCTTTATATATTTTAGATACTAGTCCTTTATTGGATAGGTGCTAGCAAATGTTTCCTTTGGCCTGTAGCTTATTTTCTTTATTTGATTAATGTGGTCTTTTGCAAGCAGAAGTTTTAAATTTTGGTAAAGCCCAGTTTCTCATATTTTCCTTTTAGGCATCGTGCTTTTGGTGGAAAATCTAAGAACTTTTTGCATGGCCTAAAGTCCTAGTGATTTTCTCCTGTTTTTTTTTTTCCTAAAAAGTTTTATATATTGTTATTGCATGTGTAAGCCTATAATCCACTTGAGTCAATTTTTAGGTAACATGTGAGGTTGAGGTTGATGCTTATCTTTTTGTAGCTATCACTAAAAATCTAATAGGCTTTTTAGGATTATAGGTTTGTGTGGCACAATCCTATAATCCCAGCACTCTGGAAGGCTGAGGCAGGAGGATTGCAAGTTTGAGCCATGATTTAGTGAAATTCTGTTTCAAGATTAAAAAAAAAAACATTAAAAAGGACTGAGAGGTAGCTTAGTATGAAAGTCACAGGCTCAATACCCAGTACTACAACAAGCAAACAACCTAATTAATTGTCTACTTTCTAGGACAGCTTTAGATTTGTAGAAAGATTGGGTACATTGTACAGAGTTTCCATACAATCCACGCTCTCCTGCCCAGATTCCCTGTTGCTAACATCTCGGATTAGTGTGGTGCACTTGTTACAATGAATGAACCAATATCGATACATTACAATTTTTAAAAGACTATGTTTAACACTTAGTGCTGTACAGTTCCGTAGGCTTTAACAAATTGTGACCATTAATGGTGACTGTCAACTTAACTGGACTAAGAGACATTTTGCAGATTAGTAAAACACATTTCTGGGTATGTCCAGGTGGGTCATGCTGGCATGACCTTGGGTTCTGTGTCTGGTCCCGGGTCCTTTCCTCCTTGTCACTGTCCCCCTGTTCTGCTTCCTGTCTGCCACAAACCAGGCAACTTTGCTCTACCACCTCCTTCTACCATATTCCTATCTTGGAGCCAGCTGACCACGGACCGGATCCCTGAAACCACGAGACAGGTAAACCTCTCCTGTAAGTTGTGGGTGTGGTCCCAGCAATGGGAAAGATGATTTACACACAGATGTGTCACCCAGCACAGACTCATACAGATGTTTCTCTGTTTTAAAAATACCCTGTGCTTCAGTGACCCCTGAGCTTTTTACAGTCTTTATAGTTTTGCCTTTCCCAGAATGCCCTACATTTGGGTTCCTCAGTATGCAGTCTTTTCACACTGGCCTCTTCCACTTAGTAACATCGCTTTGAAGCCTCCTCAGGTATTTGGGGGTCTTGATGCATGACATATCTTCTTGAGAAATCACTGAATAACATTTTATCATATGGATGTGTCTCATTTGTTCATCCATTCCATTGCTGACAGATATTTTGATCACTTCCAGTTTGGGCAGTTATATATAAAGTCACTCTACACACAGCAGTAGGTTTTTGTGTGGATATTAGGTCATTCACTAGCAGTGAATGAATATTTGTTGTTCCTCATCCTTACCAGAATTTGGTCATTTTTTAATTAGCGTGCTGTTCTTGTTTTATGGATACAGCATTTCTCTAGCCTCTATAAGCATATTAATTAGCATTTGGGATGTTTCCTTCCTTATTACTGGTTTCCCAATTCTCTTTTCCATCTTTCTTTTGTCTTATGTCTTTTGTGTTGGGGCTTTCTGTACATATCTGGTCATTTTTGCTTCTTTATTCATAATCAAGAACTAACTGGATGTTCTAGGTGGGGCTTTTAGATGAGTGGATATGATTTTTGGCTAATTGCAAAGCGGAGCAGCTGTCTTCCTGGAAGACCACCACGTCTCTGCTTCGTGGAGGAGCAGATAGGCAACTCTCACTGTCTGGAGCTATGTGGGAACCTGGTTCACTGAAGGAAAGAGAACTCCTTTAAAAAATGGTGCTGGGAAAGCTGGCTATGCACATGCAGAAGGTTGAATCTACACGCCTATGTGGATAACCAGTTTTTCCAACACCATTTATTAAACGGGCTATCTTTCCTCTTGTCAATGGTTTTGGCCTCTTTGTCAAAGAATAAGTAGTTGAAGATGCTTGGAGTTGTTTCTGCATCCTCTCTTCTATTTCATTGATCCTTACATCTGTTTTTGTACCAGAACCATGCTGTTTTTTTTTTTTTTTTTTTTTTAATCACTGTAGCTTCAAGCCTGGGACTGTGAGGCACCTTGCTTTGCTCTTGTTATCGAGGATTGCTTTTGTCATTCTGAGTCTTTTCTGGTTCCATATAAACTTTAGGATTCTTTTTTCTACTTCTGTGAAGAATGCTATAGGTATTTTGATTGGGATTGCATTAAGTCTATATATCAGTTTTGGAAGTATGGCTATATTAACTATATTGGTCCTACCTATCCAGAAATAGGTGATATCTTTCCATTTTCTGATGTCCTCTTCAATTTCCTTTTTCAGAGTACTGTGGTTTTTGTTGAAGTCTTTCACCTTCTTCATTATGTTAATTCCTAAGGATTTAATTTTTCTTGTTGCTATTGTGAATGATATTTTTTCTAATTTTTTTCGCAGTGGGTTCATTATTAGTGTGCAGAAGTGCTATTGATTTATGTGTATTGATTTCGTATCCCACTACATTGCTGAATTTGGTTATTACCTTTGGTGAATTTTTGGGGTGAATTTTTTCATCTATGTAGAAGATAGTGTCATCTGTAAATGATGATAATTTGATTCTTCCTTTCTTACACATATCCCCTTTCTTCTTTTGTTCTTTTTCTTTTGTTTTTTCCTAATTGCTCTTGCTAATATTTTGAGTACTATCTCAAATAGGAGAGGTGATAGTGGGCATCTTTTTCTTGTTTCTGGTTTTAGAAAGAAAGGCTTCAGTTTCCACATTTAATATGATGTTGGCAGTACGTTTGTCATAAATGGTTTTATCAGATTGACATAAGCTCCTTCTATACCTATTTTATTATTTTTATCATGAATGGATGTTGAATTTTATTAAAGGCTCTTTCTGTATCTATTGAGATGATCAAATGACTTTTGTCCTTGCTTCTATTTATTTGATAAGTTACATTTATCAATTTACATATGTTGAACCATCCTTGCATCCCTGGGATAAATCCTTCTCAATCCTGATGTATGATCTTTTTGATAATTTATTGCTTTCTGTTTGCTAGTATCTTTTTAAAGATTTTTGCACCTATATTCATTAAAGAGATGAGCTCCTAGTTCTCATTTTTTATTGGATCCTTGTCTGGTTTTGGAATCAGGTTAAGGCTAACTTTCAGAAATGACTTGCTAATTTCCAGAATTGTACTCCTTCCCTTTCAAGTTCATTAAAAAGTCTGAGGAGTACTGGCATTAGATCTTTCCTGAAGTTATTATAGAATTTGGCAGTGAATGCATCAGGACCTGAGCTTTTCTTAGTTGGTAGGTTTTTTAAATTAATGCTTCAATTTAATTGCTTGTTTTTGGGTAATTCAGGGGTTTTATACCTTCTTGGTGCAATATTAGGAATTCATATGTATGTAGGAATATATCCATTTATTCTGGATTCTTCAATTTGTTGGCATACAGGTTTGCAAAAGAGTTACTAATAATCTTCTGGATTTCAGGAGTGTCTGTTGTGATTTCAACCCTTTCATTTCTAATTGCATTGATTTGGGTCTTTCCTTTTTTTTGCTAAGACTCTGTAAGGATTTATTTTATTTATTCTATGGAAGAAGCAGCCCTTTTATGCATTGATTCTTTGTATTATATTTTAGACTCAATTTCATTAATTTATGCTCTGATCTTTATAATTTTCTTGCTTGTATCAACTTTGGATTTGAATTGTTTTTGTTTTTCTAGGACCTTACAGTGCATGCAGTATTAGCTTACTCATTTAGGCTCTCTGTTTTTCTGACGTGGGCATTCACAGCTATAAACTTTCCTCTTAGGACTGCTTTCATTGCATCCCATAAGTTCTGGTGTGTTGTACTGGCACTGTTTAATTCTATAATATTTCTTCTGTGACCCATTGATTACTCAAGAGGGTATTGTGTAAATTCCATGATTTCTCTTGCCATTGGGCTATAGTTACATTGTGCTATGCTCTGATAATATGGATGGTATAATATTGATTCTTTTGCATTTGCTTAAAATACTTTATTGGCTAGTATGGGTTCTATTTGGAGACATTCTATGTACTGAGAAAAATATGTATTCTGTTGAGTGGAACATTTGGGAGGTGTCTATTGAATCCATTTGTTCAAAAGTTTTGTTTAGTTCTATACTTCTTTGTTAATTTTTTTGTCTAGCTCATCTGTTTGTGACAGTGGGGTATTGAGATCCTCCATTCTAATTATGTTTGCATTTATCAGATTTTTTTTAATAACCAGTAGGACTTGTCTTTTAAAGTTGGATTTGCCATTGTTCAGTGGATACGTATTACTAATTGCTGTTTTTTCCCATTCAAATTTTCTTTTAACCAATTTTGTTTTGGCTTGAGGTTCACTTTGTCTGAATATGAGATAGCTATCCCCACTTTTTTTCAGGTTCCCATTGCATGGAACATTGTTTTCTATCCTTTGATTTTTTTAGTTCATGAATTTCTTTTTGGGTTAAGTGTGTTTGTTATATACAGTGTACCACTGGGTTTTAAAAATTTTTATGCCAGCCTATGTCTTTTGATTGGTGAATTGAGACCATTCATGATGTAAGTTATCAAAATATATTGACCTCTTCTTGTCATTGCATGATTTTCCTGTTATTAATTCCCTATCTTTCCCTGGTACTGAACTGCTCACCCTGCCTGGTGTCTTTATTCTATGGGACTTTGTGGCATTGTTGGTTTCCATGTCTCTTTCTATGATATCCTTGAGAATTTTCTTGGAAAGCTGATTTGATAATCTTGGACTTCTTTAGGTGCTCTTTATCATAAAAATATCTTATTTCTCCATAAATTTTGAAAGATGATTTTGCAGGATATGTCAGCCTGGGTTGGAAAATTTTTTTTCTATGGTTTGAAACATTTCACTGCAGGCTCTCCTTACCTGTAAGTTTTAAACTGAGAATCCTGCTGTAATTCAATGAGTTTACCTTTATAAGTAAAGGATTTGTTTACTTTTCTCTAACAGCTTTTAAGATTTTTTCTTGTGCTGGGCTTTAAGTATTTTTGTTGATCGTGTGCTATGAAGAGGTTCTTTTCTGATCATGGCTATTTGGGGTTCTATATGCCTCACTTAATGTATGTTAGATTCTTTCCCCTTATTTGTAAAGTTTTCTGCTATTATTTCAGTAAACAGGTTTTTTATACCATTTGTTCCATCTCCTGATTTTTCACTAGTTACAATTAATCTTAGATTAGTCTTCTTTGTATTATCTAGGAACTGATGGATCTATTTTTCATGTTCTCTTATTGTTTGTAAGATATGTCTCATTAACCAGCCACTAACAACAGCCTTGTCTTCTAGTTCTGATGCTTTGTCTTCATACTCATTGCTTCTCCTGCCCATACTTTTGATTAAATTTTTAATCTCCTGAATTTCTATTTGGAGCCTTTTTATGGATTCTACTTTCTATGCTGGTCATTCATGTTTTGCATCATTTTGTTTGGCTCTGCTAACTTTTTATTAGTGTCTTCTATAGACTCACTGATCAGGTTGTTTATTTGGCCCAATATCTGTTAATTTACATCTTCTGTGAACTTGCCAAATACCTTACTGATCTGTTTTGTTATCTCCCCTGATATAAAAATTTCTAATAATTCATTTGTGTTGCTTTTGGTCCTCTCCTCTTTGAGGCCCCAGGATCATCTTTGCAAGAGTTGAGAGTTTTTGGAGGCATCTTGCTGGCTTGTTGTCTTATCCTGTATTTTTTATTTGTTGGTTTTGTTGAGGCTTGAAGTTTGATTGTAGTGGAAAGCTTTGTTTCTAGCATGGAGACCTCCTTAGCTAATGTCTGCTTTTTAGTGGTGTCCTCTGGGCATGGCTAACTATTTACCTTTGCCTCTGTCCCAAGATCCATCCACCTCTACTTACCTGGGATGTGAGACTGCAGCATATTTGGCTGAGGACCCTGTTCTCCAGGAATTGGCTGCAGTATTATTAATGAACCCAAGGCAATGCAGATATTTGCATCCCAAGTAAACCAACTACTAGGAACAGCTGTAAGACCTTGGCTACACTGATAACCTTGGTCTCAATTATAGCATTAAATATATACTGAATATCAATACTCCCTGAACAATGCACCCCCCTTTACATAGAAAAGAGATCTGTAATTATAGTCTAGACAATAACAAACCAAATGTTGACCTACAGTAGATATCTACTAAATGGAACAACTTTACCTCTAGCAATAGACAGTATTCTATAGCAATAGTGTAAAGTTAACTAGCCATCTAGAGATTTATAAAGCTTAGTATTATATGAATAAAGATAGAGGGGTGGGGAACCAGAGAATGAAAAAAGCAAAATTTTAAAAGTTAATTGATGGGATATGAGAAGGAGAGGAAAGTGAGATGGGTGGTCTTACTGAGGAGTAAAAGGAAATCAATAGTGTTAGAGAACAGTTGCGAGAAAGAACAAACAAAAAAATGAAAAAAGACAGAGCAAAATACAGGAAATAAAGATAAGGGAGAGAAAAAAGTTGAAAGGGGAAATATCAGGAGAGAAGAGAAACTAAGAGGAAAAAAAGGGGAGAAAAATCCTACCCTCCCAAAAAACCCCAGTGATGGAAATATACATATAAAAAAATAGAAAAAATTTTTAGAAGATGCAGTTTAAAAAATCATGTATTTTTGAGTAATTGGTTTCTTTTGAAGATGTACAGTCTCAGAACCCAGCCAGTCATGATTTCCTCCACCTGGCTGTAGTGCAGGGTTTTGAGGTGCCGTTCCTACACTTCAGCTCCTTGTGTCCTTTCACCTGTTTGGTATATGGGAAACATGATCAGCCCTCTGGTCTCTGCTGGATCAGGTCACAAGATGGGCATTCCAGTGGGCTGTTGAACTTAACGTCCATAGTTGCTGTGTCTGGTGGGTCCCTTCTCTCCCTAGACATTGTCCTTGTCCAGGATCAGGTGGGTTGGTTCATCCTGGCATCTGCTGCTCCATTGCTCAGGGAAGCAAAATGCAGAGGCAGCTTGGAGTTGGTGGCTGGTCCTGGCACTGCGCATGGGCGTGTGCATGTCTGTGTGCATATGCTGCACATGCGATGCAGGCCTGCTTACTTGCTCTCATTAATTTATAATGATAAGGTTAGCTGATACAGAAACCTTTAAACAACACAGAAGCATGTCAAGCCAAAAAACAAAGCAACATCGTGTCACTGTTTTCTGCCACTTTCTACTTCAGATGTCACACATCAGCATTAAGTAGGTTTCCCATCAGGAGGCTTTCTATGCACATGGACAGTTACATTCACAGAATGCGTATCTATGTGCCCACACTTTCCCTGCCTGCTGCTCTGGCAGTGCTACTGAGGGCACCATAGGGACATGCTCCTTGCACCTAGAACAGGGGCCCCCAACCTCCATGCCACAGACTAGTACCAGCCCGGGCCTGTTAGGAATAGGGCTGCCCAACAGGAGGTGGGCCGCAGGTGAGGGAGCAACCCTTCACCTGTATTTCCAGCTGTTCCCATCATGAGCATCACAGCCTGAGCTCTGCCTCCTGTCAATCAGTGGCAGTGTTAGAGTCTCATAGGAGCGCGGACCCTACAGTGACCTTTGCATGCAAGGGATCCAGTCAGTGTGCTCTGTGTGAGAGTCTAACCCTGAAACCATCACAGCCCTCACCCTATCCATGGAAAAACTGTCTTTCGTGAAACCAGTTCCTGATACCTATCTTAGTTACTTTCCCCATTACTGAGAAAAAATACCCAGCACCAGCAATTTAAAGAAGAAGTTTATTTTGGCTTATGTTTCAGTCCATGGCTGGCTGGCTGCAAGGCAGGAAGGTATGGCAGAGAGGCCTGGTGAAGAAAAGACTGTTCGTGTGATGCTGACCAGGAAGCAGAGAGGAAAGGGAGGGGCCAGGGAGGGAGATAAGCCCTTCCAGGTCACGCACCCAGGGACCTCCTCTTCCAGCCAGGTCCCACCTCCTGTCAGCAAGCAGCTCTTGTGCTCCAGAACCCTATCACCCTCCAAGCACATGAGGCCTGGAGGGCTGTTTTAGGTCTAGACCATAGTAGAGCTGAAAGGCTAGGGACCACTGGCCGAGAAGATTCCCCTGTACATGGACTTGTGCCCCACTCTGAGGGTGGGCAGTGTGCAGCTGTGGGTTTGCCTCAGGTCTTAAGACAAGGTTATGGTCTTCTTGGGTGGCCCCAGCAGGGATGGGTCTTCCACAATTCATGTTTATCAGCTGTCTTTGCTCCAGGGCTTCTCGGGGTGGTGGAGACAGGTGGCTGTGTACCAGGAACAAGGACCTCTGCCCGTTGCTGCCCTGGTCTTGTGCTAGGTGCCTCTCGACTGTTCTAATGCTGCCCTTTAAAACACTCACCCTACGTGCCCTACTTCAGAACCTGGTGCCTCTCGGGTACCACACATCAGGGACATCGTCTAGGGCAATGCATATGTTTTTTTTTCAGAGCCATGTAGCATTTCACAGCAAGGATGGACCACCTTAAGATATCTGAATTTTTACTGCTAAAAATCTTGTGGTATCTTACACAAGTTTTTCATATTATTATATATGTAATTAATATGTCATAATACATAGTATGCAGTTTATGTCATATATCATAGTACAGATATGTGGCACATGATATTACATGTACCATATAATGTGGATACTGTTATATATGAATTATATACCATACACCTACATATTTTTATAGTATTATGAACATAATATATATCATGTAACAGTACATATTTTATATATGTAGCTATATATGATGTAATATTACATGTGACATGCTATGTATATTATGTGATATAGCATGTGTCGTTTCACATATGTATTGTACAGCATATGCATACAAGCAGGAGTTACATAGTAAATGTGTGTTTCACAAGTATTTCAAAAGGACAGGTGTGTTTCAAAGCACCATGTGCATCGTCTCTTTTCTCTGCTGCCAGCTCTCGGTAGCAGGTGCGCAGCGGACTCCTGGCTCCTGCTTTGACCTAACAAGTAGCCCTCTCCTTCAGCGAGCAGAGGAAGTGAGGAGCAGAGCCTATGTTTAAGGACCGAGGTCCTCGAGCCACCCTCCTCCCCCGCACTGCGGCGGCTGGCAAGCTGTCTGCACACAGACTCGCGACAAGATAATTGTGTGCCCTCCTGCCCGCTCAGTGAGGCCACCCCCAGGGGCCTTTAGTGGATTCTGGCCTTTGGGCTTGGTGAATTTCTACATGGACCAGAGAAGCATAAATAGGAGCTGCTTCTCTGTTGTCTCTGTGGGATCCTGACAGTTCTTTCTTGCATTTTGACCTAGAATTACGTTCCCTTTCTTCCTCTTGCCACATCGCCATTAAATTGGTAGTGGTGTTCCGCTGCCCCTTTCTGCCTTCTGGGAGCCCCCACTCTGTGTTTTCTCATGCTTCCCTCTCCAAGGCCTTGGGAGGCTCCTCCTTCTCACCCACCCTCAGGCTGGGGCGTGTCCTGGAACCCTGCCACAGGCTCTGCCCAACATGTGCACGAGCAATGGGCTTTTGTTCTTTTAGCAATCCCCCAACCTCCCTGCAACACCCTCTCCCCATGTTCAACGTGGCCCACATCTTGCGGACAATGACCTCGACCAGTGGGGTTGCCGTGTCTGCAGGAGGCAGTGTGCTTCCCGGGTCTCTCAACAGAAGATCACAGACCACCTGAGATTTTCAGTGTATACGACTTATTGAAAAATTAATTAAACATACAGTGGGAAAGGCAAAGCACAGGTGCAGGGGGGCAGAAGCCCTCATCCCTGAACCCTCGCACACAGTGTCCTCATTTCAGACCCAGTTTTGGCTGGTGGTACATTGCAAGGACAGAGTTGACGATAAGCCCAAGGGACAGAGTTCCAGGGACCAAGGATGCATACTTCCTTTGCTGGTGTCCTCAGAACAGGCGGGCCCAGCCTGGGCTGCAGCACCCAGGGGACACCTATAGTATCTATCTGGAAGAGGACATGAGGGGCACAGGTATCACCAGCCGGTGCCCAAATTAAGAGCTCACAAATATTAAGTAGCTCCTGGGTCTCCGGAATGAATATTCAGTGTTGCAGTTGGCTCATGCATATTTAGTGCACCATGAATATTTAGTGCCTAGTTGGTGCTTCTGTGGCTTTTATCCATGTTCAGCACACACATGCTCTTATGTTCTTGAACATGACTCATGGGGCACTGGCTGAGTTAATGATGCTTCACTGTCCAATTTCACCTGCTCGGTTGCTTGCTTTCTTTCTCTGTAAGAGTTGAGAAGGACATTTTGCGGTTACTTATATATTCTTATTCTCAAACAATATGCAGAAGCTGCTTGACTTGGGATGGGGTTGTATCCCGATACACCTGTAGGACCTGGCAAACATTATAGGTCAAAAGTATTTGGATCTGCGCACTGTGGTCCTTGCCTGTAATCCCATTAGGAAAGAGGCTGAAGCAGGAGGATTGCAAGTCTGAATCCTGCCTGGGTAACTTAGTGAGATACATCTCAAAATAAAAAGGTTTAGAAACATAGCTCAGGGGTAGTACACTCCAGTACTGCCCTCAAATAAAATGCATCTGGGCTATAGGAGCAGCTCAGTGGTATAACAATTGCCTGGCATATGCAAGACCTTGTGTTCTATCCTTAGCCCTGAAAAACCAAAGCCAAAGCCAAGACAAAGCATGTAATGCACCATGAACACCACAGCTTAGCAACACAGTAGAGTCCTGATTGTTTGCCCTGCTGATCACGGGGTGGCATGGTCACTGCCATGCCCCACGCAGGAGAGAGCATTGTGCTGTGCATTACTAGCCCAGGCAAAGCTTGGAAGTCAAATCAAAGTGCAGCTTCTACCAAATGTGTGCTGCTTCTGCACTGTTGTCAAAGCAAAGAGGACTAAGTTGAGGACTACCTGTAGAGCAAAGGCACACGCCTGTCAACCTTTCAGTTAATGTTACAAAACTGTGCAATATCTTGCATAAAGTAAATAGAAAATGTGTATAAGTGGTGTTAAGGTTTTGATCTAAAATATAAGCCCCCACAATCCTTGTCTGTTTGGAAGGTGATTGGACTTCCGGGATGAGCTCAGGGCTGGCCCGCTGCTACCTTCCTACCCGTCCTGCTGTTGTGAGGTGGGGCCTGGTCTGAAGAGGCGGGACACGCGGTGTGGCCCAGAAGAGTACATCTCACTTCCTGGCTCCTTCCTGCTGCATCTCTGCTTCCCTGCTGCAGGGGTTGAGCGCCCTTCCATTTGTTATGCCCCTCGGCCATCCTGTTCCTGCCTTGGAGCCGGTCAACCATGGGCTGAACCCGTTACCCGTTACCCGAAAGAACCCTCTCCTCCTTTAAACTGCGGGTGTTGGCTGGCGTTTTGCTCCAGCCACAAGAGTGACTAAGACGTATGGCTCTGGAATAATAAACAAGTAATCGTACCTGTATATCACCTCTCAGTTAACAGAGGTGACACTAATGGTCCTTAAAAGCCCCTGTGGGCGCCCCCTCTACCCAGAGTAGCGCGCTTTCCTGCAATTTGTGCTAAACACTCTGTGGCTCTCACTGACAGCTTTAGCCCTACCCAACCTACTGCTTGGTCTCATTATTTCCGGATTTATGTAAATGGATTAAGCCATATGCACAGTCTATGATTTGCTTATTTGCTCAACAGCGTGCTTTTGAGACTGTTGTTAGTGGTGTCATTGGGGATCCTTGAGGGGACAGAAATTCTTCATTTTAATAAAACTGACTTTGCTTTTTCCTTTTCATTTGCTTAAGCAATCTCTCTCAGTTCCAAGGTCCAAGAAGGTATCCTCCTGTCTTCTGCAAGGTTCAGAGTTTTACATTTTGCCTTTCAGCCTTCTGTTCACTTAGAGTTGATTTTTTTTAAAGTATGTTTTTACTAGTGCCTGTTAATATTATACAATATCGGGTTTCAGTGTGGCATTTTCATACACGCATGTTACATGCTTTGGTCATATCCACTTCCCTGGTATCAGCCCCTTTTCTACCTCTCTGCCTCCTCACCCTTATTCCTCTCATCTAATAACTGGCCCCCTCTTCTCTTATGGCATCTTTTTAAGATTCCACACATTAGGGAGACCATGTGATACTGACCTCTGGGCCTGGCATGATGATCTCCAGTTCCATCCATCTTCTTGTAAAAGACAAAATTTTATTCCTCTTCATGGCTACCTAATACTCCATTGTATATATATCACATTGTCTTTATCTATCCATCTGTTGATGGGCATCTAAGCTGGTTCCATATCTTGACTGTTGTGAACTGTGCTTCAGGAAGCACAGGGGCCCAGGTGTCCCGATAGTACACTGACTTTAAATTCTTTGGCTGTGCACCAAGGCATGTTGCAGCTGGGTTATAGAGGAGTCCTCCTTTTAAAACTCCACACTGATTTCCATAGTGCCTGTACTAATTTAGGCCCCCACTAGCGGTGCAGGACCGCTCCTTTCTCCCCAGATTCTTGCTGGCATTTACTCTTCTCTGTACTTTTGATCATAGTAGTTCTGCCTGGACTGAGACTGGCTCTCAGGGTACTTTTGATTTGCATTTCCCTAATGACTAAAGAGGTTGAACATGTTTTTCTCACATACTTACTGGCCGTTTGTATTTCTTTGGAGATGTGTCTGTTCAGTTTATTTGCCTATTTAGTGATTGGGTGATAAGATTTTTTGTGGGGTTTTTCTTTTTCGAGGGTGGGACTTTGTATATTCTAGACCTTAATTCTCTGTCAGAAGAGGAGCCGGCACAGATTTTTCTCCCATCTGTACTCTTCCTCTCCACTCTGTCGGCTATTCCCTTTGCTGTGCAGAAACTCTTAATTCGTGGTCTTGCTTACTGGTTCTTCCTGTGCTGTTAGAGTCCTATTCAGAAAGTGCCTGGCCTATGCCTTTGACCGTTTCCCATATTTTCTTTCACTAATTGTTTTCCTTTCGGGTCTTATACATCAGTCCGTGGTCCATTTTGAATTGATTTCTATACAGAGTGAGTGATAGCGATCCAGTTTCAGTCTTCTACATATGGATGTACAGCTTTCCCAGCATCCGAGCCTGTCTTCTCTCCAACTTACGTCTTTGGTTTCTTTGTCAAGGATCTGATGGCTGTGTGGGTTTGCTTTTGTTCTTCTCTTCTGTTCCAAAGGCCTATGTTGATCTTCTGCCAGTTCTGTTTTGTTATTATGGTGTTGTGGAACAGTTTGAAACTGGGGATTATGATACTTCCACCTCTCTTTGTTCAGGATTCTTTGGCTATTCTGGGTCTTCGGTGTTTCCATACGAATTTTTGGATTGTTTTTCCTAGTTCTGTGATGAATGTCATTGGAATTCTGATGGGGATTGCCTTGAATCTGTAGATTGCTTTCATTTTAGTTCTGCTGACTGGTGAACACGGGCTTTCTGTCCTCTGTGTCTTCTTCAGTTTCTTTCTTCAGTGTTCTGTAATTTTCAATGTAGAAATCTTTCACCTCTTTGGTTAGGTTGGTTCCTAGGTGATTTTTTGAAGCTACTGCAGATGGACTTGCTTTCCTGACTTCTTTCTTAGCCAGTTCATTATTTGTATATGGAAAATCTATTGAATTTTTAAATTTTGACTTTGTATCCTGCTACTTTGCTGAATTTATTGGTTCTAAAACTCTTTTGGTGGTTTCTTCAAGGGCCACTAAATCTAGGACCATATAGTTTGCAAATAAAAGAATTTTCTTTCTTTCCTATTTGTATCCCTTTTTATTTCTTTTACTTGTCTTATAGCTCTGGTTAAAATTTCAAGTACTATATGAAGAGGAATGGTCAGATTGGAATCCTTATCTCATTTCTGTTGTTAGAATAATTGCTCTCCATTTTTCATTCAGCATGATGTTGGGAGTTGATATTTGTAGGGTGTGAGGCAGTGATCTGTCTTTCTCTCCTGATTCTTGGCTTGATCAACAGTTGGCTCAATCAACAGTTGTTGCCACACTGTTTTGTTTTAACTACTTAATTCATTTTCTATGTTTCTACAGGTGTTTCTGAGTGCTCTTCTGTTCTCAGTGAACAACTCTCCTTTTATACCCTGCTCTATACTTCAGTTCTGGAAGGGCCCCAGTGTCCCCTGTGTTAAAGACTTAGGTCCCCACCCTGATGCTCTCAGGAGATGGTGGGCCTTTACCAGGTGGGGCTGGAGGGTTAGAAGCTAGGTCACTGTGTGCTCTTGAAGGGGACTCAGGACACCAGTCTCTCCTTCTCTCCTCTTATGTCCTGGCAATGTGGTCCCTGCCATAATGCGCCACCTCACCATGACTAGTTATGGTGAGGAAACTTCCAAACTTGTGAGCCAAAGGAAACATTTCATCTTCACAAGTTGAGAATCTCAATCTCCACAGCAATGGAAAACTAGCTTGGCAGAACACTTCATGGGGGCGGGCAGTCTTAGTAGGAGAAGGCGCCTCTTTCCTTGACATCAAAGGCAAGCAGAAGTGCCCAGCTCTCTGTCCCTGCTCAGGTGGGGGTGGGTGTCCAGAGGTAGAGCTAGGAAGTGGGTTGTGTAAGTGCCAGGATCTTCAGCTGAGAGCTGGGGACATAATGGTTGCACCATAGCCAGGGAACGCAGTGGGGTGGATGGAGATATGCAACTTGTAGAGACTACTTGTGCTGTTAGTGGCAGGTGTTTCGGAGAGAACTGGAGTGATAGGTGGACTGTCAGGGTGCTGCCTCACAAGCAGAGGCAAGCTGTGTGCTCACTTCTCTTCATGTGTCCCTTCAGGGTTTCCTGTGACCTTCTGTAGGGAGGCACCTGTCTTCAGACGGGATCATGTCACCCCCAGGAACCCCCCCCCCCATGCTGGCATGGTTTGCTCCCTTCCCTCCTTCTGGTCTGTATTCAAAGATCCTTTCTTTAATGAGAGCTGCCCTGACCCTTCTCTGTAAAATTATTAGCCCCTCACCCCTAACAATCCCCTGCCCCTCTCCCAGCCTGTTAGTCTCCATGGAGCTTCCCCGTTGGGTGCACTCTTCAATCGCTCATCTGCTGGGTTGACACTTGCCCTGCCAGCCTGTATCTGTGCCCCAGTGCCCAATACCCAGTAGTGATTGGCAGAGATCCATCCAATGAAAGGACGAGTAAGGGAGTAAGCAAAGGTTTCCTTGGGTCCTGGGCTGTGGAGGTGGCAAAGCAGCTGCTGAGAGAAGGCTGATAAGAAAACGTGCACAAAAAATGGGGGTGCTAGGGCCAAGGCATGCACTTAGTTCTGTGCAGCAAACCCCCTCAGAGCTCCTCCCATTTGCAACCACCGCATTGCAGGGCCCAGAAGCCTCACACAGCACCCCCATCTTGCTTTCTCTCACCCTTTCAAGGACGATGGCTCAGATGTGGACCCTGATTGACAGATGCGAACCTGACATCCTGGGAGGTAATGTAACTTTCTCAGGGTCCCCCAGAGTATCATGGGACCAGACAGATGCCTTGATACTCATGTGGCTTGGACAGAGAAGCCCCACACGTTGGTCAGGACCTCCCTCTGCTGACCTATATTCCCTCATCCCCAAGTTCATCATGTCTCTGTCTGAAGGTTGTTGCTTGGCAATGGTTGCTAGGCAAAATTCACAAGTAATGAAGAGTCAGGCTCTTGATTGGAGGCCCTCAGGAATGCTGAAGCATCTGCAGCCTGTGACAGACATGATTCTGTTGTAGTTTCCAAGAGTCTTTCCTGGGCCAGCCTGGGAGGAGGATGGGTTGGCCACTCTCTTGGTTAGGTTTCACCTTGTGGCTGTGGTGAGGAGAGGAGAAGTCCGTGGTCACTTTCCTATGTGGACCCCTCCTGCTGGCATTGGGAAGGGAGCTGTGTGAGAGTGTGTTGTGGCTAGGACCTAGTGGTCACTCCCACTCACTACCAACAAGAAAATGGGGACATTGGTCCTAGTAACTTTTGAGGACTTGAATCCTGGTGACAGCCCATAAGCTCACAGGAAGACCTGAGGAACTGGCCTTAGTGAGGTCACAGGGTAGGCTGGCTGACGCACTGATCTCAGCCTGAGTAGATGAACAAAGGCTGGATACCTGACCTGCAGAACAGTCCCATAATATGTGGGGGATAGAAGGAGTCACTACATGTGTAGCTATTTTCCATGTAGCATAGAAACTAACACACAGGCTAGAGTTGGGGCTGGGAATCCATTTTTAGGACTTGGTGTTGAAGTTCGATACTGGGACTCAGGAAGAGGATGATGAAGGAACCTAGAAGGGTTGTGCCACCATCCTGATCCTGGTCTCTTAAACACAGCTCTAAAACAATCTCTGTGAGGTAGAGGCCAACTGCATTCACAAATGGAAGTGAGGCCCAGAGAGACTATGCATTGCCTAAGCTCATGTAACTGGGAAGAAATTAGGCTAGAACTTAAACCAGAGGAATTCCAAGCCCTGAAGTTCCCCCATGACTGGTAAAATGAAGCTTCCAGACCATCGTAGAGCATTCCTGATCAAGCTTCTTCAGTGGGTACTTCCTCAGGGGGTGCTGAGCTTTCCTGCTTCATGTGTCTCCTTCACAAGTTGAAAGGATATTTGTCCCTTGGAATTTAGTGCTCCAATTGGCCTTGTGCTTCTGAGGCATAAGCCCCAGCTGGGTTTAGCAGTGTGGGGCCATCTGTAGTGTTTTCCTGCTACTCATTCCTTCCTCTGGAGATTTCTATTTCCACTGACATATAGTTAGGTAGGGCTTTCAATCAATGTTGCACCTCAGTGGACTCATGACCAAGCTAGGCTTGATCAAATTCTCTGAAACGGGAATCTTGAACAAAGGGCCACAAGTATTAAGTAGGAACTTTTAATCTCCACCCTTATAGTTTTCACTGGGAAAACATTCTCTGTGTTTACATCTGGGACTTCCTGTTTTGCCTCTTCTTTTCCCCGCCTGGTAAAATTAGTCCTGCCTCTTTTGTGAACTTCACCTGCCTAGGAAACCAAATAGATTAGTAAGGCATGCTCTTGGGTGTATCTTGGTAGGCCTTGGTGGTGTGACCTAGGGGTCTATATCTGGTTCCTAGCCCCTTCCTGTCCTGAAGTTACCCTCTCTGCTTTCTGGTCACCAGAAGCTGAAGAGCTTTCCTCTGCCACACCCTTCTACCATGATGTTTATGCCCTGGAACCACCTGACCATAGACTGAATCTCCCAAAACCCTGAGTGAATTCCTTTGAGTTGTGAGCATTGAGTATTATGTCTCAGGGATGGGGAAGCTAATATATCACCCCTGGAGAGGGTGGAGTTCCCTGACTGGTGGGCATCAACCAAGAGTCCAAGGGCCCTGGTTCCAGACTACACTGGCAGGCTGTCTGTATTGTATTGTTGTTATCCCTCCTTCTGACAGGCAGAGAATTGTCCTTCTGGGTAGCTGGGGCAACTTTACAGATCCACCATACCTTCAAGGTGGCTGTCCCACAGTGCAGACTGGGAAGGAGCACTGGAGATAAAACATGCCGAGAAATTGTGTCTCTGCCCCAGCTGACATTCAGACCCCACCCTGCTTCTTCTCGGGTGGGGAAGGACATTATTTACCTGCTGCCTTGGCCCTAGGGTGGCCTGGAAGATGATTCATCTTGAATCATCCGGTTTATCAGACCCTCAGAACTGACAGGGTCTGGTTCTGGCTGGGTCTTCCCTTTTTGTTGGCTTAGATCTGTAACTATCCTTCTGTAACTCATCACTGTAGACAACCTTGCCAATGTGGGCAGTGTCTTCTATGTCTGGATCACTGGTCTTCCACTCTCAAAACAATGGAGTAGGTGGTGGCTGTCTTGCTTGTTGGGACACTGCTGATGGGAAGCAGGTTGGCAGCCAGCACATGGGAGTTGATGTCTGTCCTCCTGGAGCCTGGCTATGTGACCTTGGACAGGTAGTGCCTTGCTGGGGTAAATGAAGCAGCAGGTCAGTGCCAGCCAGACTCCAGCTTCTGGTGTGTCGCCTACCATCTGAGAGCCCTGTGTCAGCTCTGGGGCCCTCTGAGAAGTAACAGGCTGGTGGTAAGTACTTAGTGGCTCTTACTGTGTGCTCCCCTTCTCTGAGTGGTGTTGTCACCATCCTGTTTACCAGAAGAAGCAGCTGGGGCACAGAGAAAGCAACTTGCCTAAGATCACACAACTAGGAAATAGAAGAGCTAGGATGGGACCCAGCAGCTGACCTGCCCAGACCTCACCCTGCACACCATGCAGGGCCCCTCACCCATGTCTGTGCCCCTTGGTGTCTGTGGCCCATGCTTGTCCTTGTTCCTCTGCTCAACCCACAGCTTGGTCTTGCAGTAACCCTGCAACACTCTTCTCACTTGGGCTCTACAAGGGATTGGTCCAGATACAGAGCCTGGCCAAACATGGCCACAGGAGGAAGCAGAGTGACCAGGGAAGGTGCCCACTTGAGAGAGGGCACAGCCATTGGTGACTGAGAAGGAACATGGCTGTGTGTGTAGGAAGGAGCTGCAGCTGTCATGAACTCTCTAAGCCTTGCCCATGTTGGGCTGTTGTAAGGATGGGTGGAGGAAATGCTGTTGCCTTTGTTAAGGTCCTAGTGCTTTGTAAGGGGCAAAGTGTGTTTATTCCCAAGCCACAGAGTGCTTTGTAAACTGTGAAGTGTTTTGTAAACAGCCAAGAAGTACACTCAGCTGGTGCGGCCCCTGGGGACTGTCTGGCCACCAGCCATTTCCTCTGTCCTCATCGCCAGAAGAAGCTCACATCATTTGGGTAGAATGACGCTAGTTCAAGGCCTCTGTGGTGGGCCAGTGTGGGCCATCTGTAACCTTTGGCCAGCAGGTGGGTGTCACAGAGTTTCTGGCCTCAAGGGTGTTTCTGCCATGGCTTCCCTGGGGGGGGGATCAGGAGAATGGTGCCTTTGTGACCTGGGTCACGTAGGGGATGCAGGTGCCATGTTTGGGACCAGGCTGGAGGGCTGGTGGTTGGGCTGAGTATTGGGTTCCCTGGTTCTGCAACATGGGGATCCTGAGTCCCCTGAGAAGTGGGGGCAGATATTGACCAAGATTTTACCATACTTTTCTGGGCAGCTCTCCTCACACCTACCCGTCAGAACCTTTTATGCCATTGTGTTCAATCCAGGAAGGATCGGGTGTAGATCACATCCATCTGAACATTGGAATGAGCGTCAGAGCTATCCAGGGCCACCCTTTGCTAATGGCCCACACTCCAGGTGAGTGGGGATGGCCTTGAGCTTTCCAGCAGGGGCTCTTTGAAAACTATTTTGGAAGAACTTTATTTTAGACATTTTCTTTTATGAATCACATGCTAGTTCTCAGTAACAGTGACAAAATTCTAAGAAAAACAACCCTAAAGAAGAAATGTTTGCTTTGACTTGTAGTTTCAGTCCATGGTCCCTTGGCTCCATCATTCCTGGGCCTGTGCTGAGGGCAAACCTCAGGGCAGAAGCTGCTCATCCTATGGCATCCAAGAAGGGAAAGTGGCGGCTGACCCGACACACCCTTGCAGGCCACACCTTTTGACCATGGCCACGCCCCTGCGACCCCAGCTGCAGCTCCATGACCTACTTCCTCCAACCCGGCCCTGCCTCCTTGAGTTTCCAGCCCTAACAGTACATTCATTGGTGAAGCAGTCCATGGATCAGTCCATGGTAAGACCAGAGCCCCGTGAGCCGACCACCTCCCCGGACACTTCCTCTGACATCCTGCACTGGGGACCCAGGTTTGGAGGGCGGCCCAGATCCAAACTATAACACATGGCTTAAAATCAAAATTTCGATTACAAAATGTAAGTGCATACGTGCTCATCGTGGAGCATTCAGAGAGACGTGGCGATTGCACCCCTTTAGCACTCCTTCGGGTACCACTGGGTGTTCACAGCATTTCTGACTCGCTCCCGTCCTCTTTGCACACCCTCACACACCAATTTCTTTCTTTTTTCTTTTCCTGTTTTCTTTGAAACCTAAAGGGACCGTGCCATGCAAACATTGTGCAACTTGCTTCGGCAGTGCAGCTGGGATTTCCCTACCTTAGAACAGAGAGGACTGCTTCTCTTCGCTGGATGCACTGGCCTCCTTTGGAAGCAGGTACCGGGTGATTGGTTTAGGTCTCCTCTGCTTCCATTTGACTTTTCCCAGTGCTTAAAAATGCAAGCTAGGGAAACTTCATGTGGAGACAGTGTTGCTCTGAACCTTGAAGGAAGAGCAGCGCAGTGGCTGGGCCCTGGGGTCCCAGAACCTTCCATACCCCTCCTGCCCTTGGCAGCGTCTGGACCTCAGGAGGAGGGACTGGCAGCCATGCGCTCCGGGACCCCCGCCCCGTGTGCCCTGTGTGTGATACTGAGTGTCCCTCGGTCCTAGAAACCGCAGGGAACTCCTGCTAGGGAGGCTTAGAGGACAGGGGTCTCAGAGTAGACCCTGGGAAGCTGTGGCCCTGCCCCTCCTGTGCTAGGTCATCCCGGCATCCCAGCCCCCATCCCTCTCTCTGTGAAAAACAGCTGGCCCTGTGATAACAGGTGAGAAAGATGTGAACGGGGGAGGAATCATAAAGCGGGGAGCAGAGATGCAAATACAGAAGCACGCAGAGCAGGAAAAGAATTAATATTGTTATCGTGCGTGACATAAGACTTAGAAACAAGAGGTTTAAAGAAAGCTAACAAAGAGGAGAAACTTAGAGTGTCAAAAATAATAAAATAAAAGACAAAAATGAGATTTAGGATAAAGAGATAAAAAGGCAAGAAACCAATGGGCTGCCAAGCAAAGGCGCAGGCACAAAGAGCAAAGATTGGGAACAAGGACAGAGTTAATATACAGGAAATAGCTGTTCAAGTAGATGAAACCCGAGATGGGAAATGAGAACAGCGGGCTGAGACATTACGAGTGTAAACGGGTTTAAAAACTGGAGAGAAAATGCAATTAAAGAACAGCTCTTTAAATGACGCCTCCCCTCCCAAGAACACAGAGGAACCCAGCCGCCTTCAGAGTAAATAAAGCCAAGAGGGAAAGATGAACGATGGAGAACTAAAGTTAGACTGCAAGAAAGATCGATCAAATATAAATCAGTGAACTAATAGGAAGGTAGTGAGCTGCACAGTCATGAGTAAGAGCTCAGCGTCTCCCTTCTTCAGCAGAAAGACCCCGCCTGAAAGGGGAAACGCCCAGACCGGCCCTGGGACATGCACCCTGCCCACCAGGGCAGACCCCATGCTGGGCTCCCAGGAATGCTGTCTCCCGGGCGTCTGCCCAGGGGACTGGGCCTCCCGGGCTGTCCCCAGCATTGCCGCATGTTGCTCTGCGCATGACCTCACCATTTTTGGAACTCTGCAGCTTTTGCACCTGCCTCACTTAGAGTGCAAGAGGTGAAAGTCCCCAGCCACAGGTGACTCCAGGCTGGCCTGGTCAAGGGACCAGGAGACGGTGCAGGAGGCACCGTCTGACACATCCCAGCCTGTGTCAGAGCCATGTGCAGGTGAGTTGAGACAGGTCCTGACTTGCCCATGGTAGGGACCTGGATAGGCTGGGCAGGCGGCTCTGACAAGCCTGCAAGGGCCCGGGTGACCCTTGGGTGTGCCAGGGGTTGCTGCTCAGCAGAGATCTTAAAAAAGACTTGGAGATGAGACTACACCCTGTATCCTGTGTCCTATACCCTTGCTGCCCCTTCCCTGCAGAGGACCACACTTCCTCACCAGGGAGTTCCCTCAGCCCCTCGTCCTGCATGCCCCTGCCCCACAGGGCACCTTTGTCCCTGGAATCCAGAAGGGCTTCCTCAGCTTGCCATCTGCCCGCACCTACTCTGAAGGCGGGGCCCATCCTCTGGGCCACCTGGGATGTGTGGAGACACCCGGCCTCCATCACTGTGCAACAAGTTCTCTGATCCAACTCAGGGATGTCAGATGTTCGGATTCCAAGCTTCTGATCTGCAAAGGGCTCAGCAGGCAGTGGAAGTTGCCCGAGCAGCGCTGGCTGGCTGGAGCAGGAAACTGGTCTGGGGCTGGGGCTGGGAGGGGTTGAGACTAGGATAGGTGACTTTAGAGTGGCTCAGGTGCGACCCCCAGCGTGTGGCTCAGGCCCACCCATGGCCTGGGAGATGAGACTTCACACAGCTACAATGCTGGTGTTGCAGGAACTGTGCCTAGGCAGTGCGGCCATCAGGACCTCATCTGGGGCCACACGCACCCCTTGGGTGCCCAGCACATGTGGCCTTCCCTTCCTGGCACGTCACCATTGCCTTCCCTGGTGCCCTGGCTCAGCCCCACACCAACCCCGAAGGATTCTACCATGGTGAGCCTACCATGGGCAGTGTCCTCTGCTCTGGCTTGGGCCAAGTGGGCACTGTGGGTTTCTCCTGCTGCCCCTGAAGAGCCCATAGATAGCTGGGGCCACAGGGCTCAGGCACTGGGGATCCGTCTTCCTGTTGGATCACATGCCTCTTATGGACCCTGGCCTCTCCCTAGGGAAAGAAGTGGAAGGCACAGGACCTCCTAACCCAGGAGGGCGAGTGGACATGGGTGGAAAAGAGAGAGGGAGAGCCAGGCATGATAGCACAGCACTCTGGGAAGCTGAGGCAGGAGGATCTCAAGTGCAAGTCCATCCTGGGCAACTTAGCAACTTAGTGAGACTCTGTCTCAAAATAAAAAAGGCCTGGGGATGTAGCTTGGTGCAGAGGCCCTGGGTTCAATCCCTAGTGGGCCCCGGGGTAGAAGGTAGGCCCCCAGTGTCCTCAGCCCGCTGCTGTGGGGACAGTGTGCTGTTCCTTTCCCTGCTGAGACAGGTGTCTTCCCAGGTCTGCACAGCCAGGACTCCAGCTTCTAGGACTGGAGGGCTGGCGCAGGGGTGGGGCAGGGAGGCCAGTGGGCAGTGCTGTGGAGAGGGCTGGGCCGGCTTGTCCACCCTGACTTACGGGGTCCCCACCCCCAGCTTGGGCTTTGTGCAGAAAGTGTCTGGGGAGCTGCCTTTGCTGCTGCCCTGGCCTCCACCTAAAAGATGCATGGAGCCTGAAAATTTCATCAAAGGCAGCTCACATGCTTAGCTTGTGGCCAGCAGCCCAGGCCCCTGATGCACTGCTGGGTCAGCACAGGTGCTGCAGGACAGAGGTGAGGAGGTGGGCACCAATGTGGCTCTGCAGGGGTGAGGCAGAGAGGGGCCAGGCTGGCTAAGAGGGTGTGGGGCACAGCAGGCTGCAAGAGGGGTGGGGACCCCTGTCCTGGGGACCCTCACTTTCTTCTTATTCAACCAGCATATCACTCTTTTTTCTGCAGCTTGCAGTTATCATTTGAAAGGCAGATAATGCTAAGCATGGTGGCGCATGCCTGTAACCCCCAGCTACTCTGGAGGCTGGGGCAGGAGGATCACAAGTTCAAGCCCTTCTTGGGCAACGTAGTGAGACTCTGTCACAATAAAAAAGAAAAAGTCCTGCAGATGCAGCTCAGTAGTAGAGTGCTCATCTAACACATGCAAGACCCTGGGTTCCATCCCCAGTACTGCCTAACAAAACAGAGGGCCAGGCATGCTCTTCTGCACCTGGAACATAGGGCCATACAGGGACACCCACATCTTTCTTGCTGTTGTAGGTGCAGATGGCCTCACCCAAAGGTGCAGGCCACCCCAGGCCCTCCCCACCATGGGCAGTAGCTTGCTCCCCAAGGCCTAGCCAGCCCCAGGGTCTCAGAAACACTTGGAGTCTGGCTGACCTGATGGGGAGATCACAGTCATAAAAATATAAAGAAGCCCCTTTCCTTGTGCTCTGGGAGTGGCTTTCTCGGCAAGCAACTGCAGGGCAGGATGTCCTGTGAGTAGAGTATCATCATTTTATCTGCTTTTTGGTTTTCTTGTCAGAGATTTATTGGTGCATAGTGATTATACAGAAAAATGGGTTTGTTTCAGCGTATCTGTATGTGCATATGACATGCTTCAATGACTTTATCCCACATCCCTCACTGTCCCCTTCCTGCCCTTTCTCTTCTCTGATCCTCTCTCTTTTACTTTCCTGTCATCTCTCTCCCCTTTATGTTTGTTTGTTTGTTTAGCTTCTATATATGTGAGAAAATGTATATCTGTCTTTCTGAGCCTGGCTTAGTAAGCTTAACATGATGGTCTCCATTTCTGGCCATTTTCCTGCAATAAGATTTTGTTCCTCTTTATGGCTGCGTAACACTCCATCATGTATATACAGCACCTTTTCTTTATCCATTTGTCTGTCGAAGGGCCCCTGGGCTGGCTCTGTGGCTGAGCTATTGTGAGTCACTTCGCTAAAACTCCAGGAGGCTGCTGTCTCCATGGTGTGCTGACTTCATTCTGTGGGGAGCACACTGAGGAGTGGCATCGCAGGGTCAGCTGGGATCTCTGGTTTTCGTTTGGGGAGGCATTTCCTCGCTGGTTCAGGTAGTGGCTGTTCTAGTTTGCATCCTGACCTTGGCGTAAGTGTATCCTCCCCCCTGCACATTTGCCAGCATTTTCTGTTTTTGTATTGGTGCTGATGATGCACGCGTACCCCTCCATGGGCGCTTGTCGTGTGTGCCATGTGTGCATGTTTGTGAGTATGCGTGTGCCTACATCTTACTCAAAGGACCCAATCCACCCCAGGTCTGGGGAGGAAGTGCTGAGCATGAGCACTGGGCCCAGTGCTTTGTGGGAGGGATGACGGAGCCTGGCGGCCCTGCTCCACTGGTCTGACGTCAGGGGCCTGGCTGGCCACCTGGGGACAGGGAGCCCACACAGGCAGGGCCATGGGGAGCTGGGGTGTGACCCCCACCAGGGATGGGGGTGCCAAGCTGGCCAACACCGCAGAGGCCAAAGGCAGTGGGTCTGCAGAGCCCTGAGCCCCAAAGCTGTAGGTACCGGTGGCCTCGGTCAGTTCTGTGAAGGCTCGGCAAGCGGGTTAGTGGCCTAGGACGGCCTCCTTGTGCCTTCCTGGCTCTGATCTCGGACCCTCCCAATCTCCCACAGGCAGACCCAGGTTCACATCCAACAGGGTCCCTGGGCTGTTCCTGCAGGACCACCACTGTGAAGGTGGCCAGCACCAATGCCCCGCAAATGCCACCTAAACTGAGCTGCAACCCAAGGTGGCCCGGAAGGGCCGCTGCCCTTTGTATACCTACTCTAGTCAGAGAGGACAGGTAGGGACACAAATGTAGACACCAGCAGCAGAAGCACAATAGAGCTAGGATGGAAAATGTGGGGTTTGGGGGACAGGCTTGGGTTGGGGTTTGAAGGGTGCATAGGAGTTCACCAGTGGGCAGCAAGGCCAAGACTGGCATCCCTGCTAGGCTTGAAGGCAGAAAGCAGAGGGCAGAGGAGCCTCAGCCCAGGAGCTGAGGATGTGCAGGCGCTCTAGAGCCCACAGCCTGCTCGGCCACCCCTACCCAGGCAGCCCGAGGATTAAACCAACTTTGCTGGGATTACCACTGCCAATCAAGTTCAAGTGCATTTTTAAGAGCTTAATTTGTGGCCGTAGGTTTTGAATAAAATCATCAAGTTCAGTCGATTAAACTCATTAAGGCGAGTGGACTGGCTGGCATTCGCACCGCCATCAGATTCAGAGAATTAATTAGTGGCCTGTTATCCTTTGTCCAGATTAGCAGAGCCAGCCCAGAGGCTCGGGGTTCTGTGAGAAGATGGCCCCGTAATCTCTTTAGTGGGGACTGGGAGGCAGAGAATTGGGCGGCTTCTGCAGGGTCTTTAATTCTGTGGTATGCATGTGCAGACCTGGGCAGGTACAACAGGCTCCAGGCCTTGAGGATCCCATCCCATTCCTGCCCTCATCCGGGGATCTCACAACAACTTAGGAGGAGGAGGAGGAGGAGGAGGAGGAGGAGGAGGAGGAGGAGGAAAAGACCTATGCAGAGGACACCAGTGGGCTCTCTTGCCTCTCAGAAATCTCCCAACCCCAACTGGTGGGACACCCAGGCTCTGTCTCCCCATCAGCCAGGCCTGTGGGCAAGCTGGACCCTAGGGACCTCATGTCAAACCGAGACTGATTGGTCTTGGGGTGGGCACGTGCAAAAGCCAAGCAAGACCCATGGGCCTGATCTAGTCCAGCATGAAAATGAAAGCCTGAAGCTGCCAGTGCAGTGACCCTGTCACCAGCATACCCACATAGGTGATGATGGGCACAGCCAGCCAGGGGTTATCTCAAGAGATGAGGTGAGCTTTTGGATCCAGCCACACCTGAAGCTCACTCTGACTCTTCAGCCACATGAGCCTGTCCATTTCTCCTCGCTGGCATCCTGAGGGATGGATAACTGCATCCCCATAACTGAGGGATGGATCAACCCAGATCTCAGATCAGCTACTTTCCAGCACTGGGGAGGAACAGGAGGGCCTTTTTTCCTTTTTCCTTTCATTTTCTATATAGAGAGACTGAGGCCCAGAGAGGGGAAGGGATTTGCCTGGCTGGTATGACTATCAGTGGGGGTTTCTGGTCACCTGATGTCTGGCTTCAAACATGAAGGGGGAATTGTCCCCCACATTGCTGCTTGAGTCTGGCCAGGCAAGGGTGGGAGGGGTTTATGGGTGGTGGGGCGGGTACGGTAAGCAGATACGTCTTGGGAGAGGGTGAAGGCAGAATGCCCCCGGTGCCTGCCATGCGCCCTGTCCCTCACTTCTCCCCCAGCACAGGGCTGTGCTGGGAGCATTTGGCCTGGGCCTGCGCCTGGGCCTGGGCACCTGGGTCTGACCAGGGTCTGTTGCTTTCCATGGAGACTCAACCCTGGCCTATGGGCTCTGCTCCAAGGCTCTGCCCAGCCCTCCCTCACCCCGTCCAGGGCTTCAGTGTCCCCGTCAGCCCCCTGGGCAAGTGGGTGATGCTGATGTAGCTTCTCTCCTGGTGGACCCGCAGGGAGCCTGAGTCCTGAGGCTTGGGCTCAGACACGACTGTGGTGTTGCCAACTACAGCTGACCTTCTCCTGGAGGCCATGATGGGATATGGTCCCAAGGGATGGCCACCCATGTTACCCGGGCACTGGGCAGCTGGAACAGGAGCCAGTTCTCAGCGGGTGTGGGGTTGGCAGTAACATCTAGGATGGGGGCTCTTGTGGCCATTGCAGAGGAGGAGCCAGGTAGGGGACAGGTGGGACAGGCAGGACTGGAAGAGTCCAGCTGGGTTTGAGCACAGAGCCAGGGCCTGCTGGAGCACGGGACTGAAGTTGGTGGCCTAAGGTTCCCTGCAGAGGTGGGGACAGGGAGAGGTTGGGGTTCTGGAAGCCTGGTTGCAGGGGACACTGGCAGAGTGGATGAGGGAGGCCAGGTGCCGCCCAGGCTGTGGGGTGCTGGAGAACTCCTGGGAGCTGAGTGACCCTCACATGTCTCAAGGGAGCCCAACCCTTGGGAACAAGCGAAGACAGGGATGTGTTCCAGACCCCTTAACTGAAGGACATACTACCCAGCTGCAGACGGCTACCCTCAGCCTGTCCTCTGCAGGCCCACTTCCTGTGACCCACATGGGCCTGGACACTTCTCCACTTGGTACAGCTCTGGGTCCACCCCCACGCAGCCCTGAGGAGTCACCGGGCTGTTCTGGTGCCCACGATACAGCTCAAGATCACTTCCACCCGGTCCTGCTCCCTCCTCCCTGCCACAGGCCTGGGGCCAGGACCCCTGGCGAGCCCTGCTCCTTTGTCCCTGGCCCTGCAGTGCCATACCTCCCTGCTCCTGAGTGTCCCTTCATGCTGCATCCTGAGCCCTCAGCCTCTGCACTCCCATTGCAAGTTCCCCAAGAATGTGGCCAGGTGGGCGTGGCTGGCACAGAGCTCTGGGGTAGGGGCTGTAGTCAGGGCCTCCTCTGCTCCTGAGTAGCCATGTCCTTGCCAGTGAGTATGGGGACAGGCAGACAGACAACATGATCTCAAGGAAGTCCATGGGGCTTTGGGGAAGACAGAGACCCCCCCCCATGCAGTGCTTCTTCCTGCTGGGGTGGCCAGTGTGAGCAGACAGCTGGACCTGGCAGGGCAAGTGGTTTGGCTTCCCTGGGGGTCATTTGGTCAATGGCCACCACCTTCAAATGGTCACAGCTTTAGACCCAGAAATTCTACATCTGAGGATCAGTAGTAAAGCCATGGCTTTAATACAAAACCCAAACAAAACCAAAAAAGACTGTTGGCTGTGGCAGAGCAAGCTCATTCTTGCTGACTATTCAGGGATGTTTGCCTATCATGTGCCAGACTGCTGGTAGCGTGGCCACAGCTGCAGGATTGACACCACTGAAATCAGCACTTGCTACAACCCAGAGCTTTATTTCTCCAGAGAGCTGGGTTGGCAGCTTGCTGCTGGCTCATTCACTGGAATCCTCTGATTTACCATGTGTCTTAGTTACTTTCCTCGCTCCCAGCACACTCATCCCATGGTCTTTGCCACTTTCGGCAGCAGCTCTGAAGTTCTGTTTCCTGAGTGTCACCCTGTCAAAGCTCCCTTAGTGTCCTGACTTGATTTAAAAATGTTTCCCTTTCATGGACATTTTGACTTGGGAAGAGCCAGGAGTCGCCAGTGCCCGACTTGGTGAGTAAGGTGGATAAGGGCAGACTTTTGTCTTTTACAGGCTGCCTGTCTGTTGGATGGTGCCCAACAGCAGCATTCACCATACTGATGATCACATCTTGCAAACCTCAAGAAAGAGGACCTCCAGAACTGCTTCAGAAAGTGGCAAGAATGTCGGGTTCAGTGTGTTTAAAGTGGAGAGGGGGACTTTCCAGGGGATTTATGGCAAGGTGTCTTTTACTTATCCCTGGTCTTGAACTTACTATGTAGCCCAGGCTGGCTTCAAACTTGCAGTGATCCTCTTACTCACCCTCCTGAGGGCTCAGATTATGAGTGTGAACCACCACTCCTTTTTGGGAGCCAGGAGAATTCCACACCATGAGGGTGGATGCTGTCCCCACTCTCAGAGGTGGTGGGAAACTTTCATGAGCAAAGTCTAACTGACCCTGCTAGCTGTGTCCCTTGGACAGTGGTTCATGGGTCTGTGCCTCAGTTTCCTCATGTAGGAAAGGGGGAATATTAACTGATGCATGAAACTCACCCCCAAACCAGGCTCACATAGTAACTGTGCCAGATTCCCCATGTTTTCTGAGGCCAGGCTCTCAGCCTGAGTGAGGACAGCAGGCTCTGCTCCAAGTCTTTAAAAATTTATTTTGGCTTGAACCCAGGGCTTTTGCACTGGGCTACCTCCCCAGTGCCTTTTATTTTATTTTGAGACAAAGTCTTGCTAAGTTACTCAGGCTTGAACTTGGGCTCCTCCTGCCTCAGCCTCCTGGGTAGCTGGGATTACAGGTGTGAGCCACCACACCCAGCTTGAGTCCTCCTCTCTTAGAAACCCTCCTTGTGAATGATCTATCTCCTTTTCATGATTCCTGTGCCTATGAGCAATGCCAATGGGCAGCTTTGAAGCTGGCCAAGAATCTAGGGCCCAAATGGTGACAGAGGCCACGCAGGGCATCTCTGGATCCTTCACCCTGAAGTTGGAGTCTTCCTTCTGGGGCTGTGCCCCATGGAGGTGGAGGGCACAGACTCCAGTCCCTCAACCTGTCTCTGCTGAATGGCAGGGAGACCCACAGTAGCCTCTTGAAGGGACTGAGGGGGGTGGATGGGCCCTGGAGATATCCCTGAGTCCTCAACTCTAGTGTGGCCCTCCGTTCCTGTGTCTGTCTGCCCTTCTCCTGGACCAGCTTCCAGGATGTCTCTGGAGCAGCAGGGGACAGGCATGGTGGACAAATACACCCCATAGAGAATCTTTCTTTAAAAGTTTAATTTGTTGATATCATTTTTATTTTGTTCTGGACAGTGCTATCCTGAGGTTGTAGCTCATGGAGGATGTCCCACCTAATTACTACTTCAAACATTTTAGAGTTGTGTTGAAATCAACATACCCTGTGTGCTCTGAGTGGTTCTGAAGTGTGTGTGGTTCAGTAGTGATGAGCACATCCACCCCCAGGCTGCTTTTCCTTCTGCCCTTTGAACAATTCTGCTCTGTCTTCTTGAACCCCTGATGACCGCCCTCCACCTCCTGTCTCCATGAATTCCTTGGCTCTGGCCATCTCAGAGCAGTGCGATGGTGTGTTGTGCATCTTTTGGCAACTGGGTCATTCTTATTAGCATGGTGTCCTCAAGGTTCATCCATGCCACAGCCTGTGCCAGAACTCCTTTCCTTTTAGACAAAGACATCTTCTGTTGTGTGCGTGGTCCACCTTTGGTTTATCTCCATGAGTACCTGGGTGAACTGCTGGCTGTTGTGAAAAGCACTGCTATGAAACAGCTTGCTTTGTACTGAGTTCCTGCTTTTGGTGTTCTTTTTGTTATCCACCTGGGATGGGTTCTTCTCCATCATAATGCAATTCTACTTTTCATGTTTTGTTCCACATGGGTTGTACCATTTTCTATTTCCAGCCACGGTGCACAAGCATTCCAATGTTCCTGCCTTCATAGGGACCTTTGTGACCTGTTTTTATCATTTACTGGACACTGACCATCCTGCTGGGGAGGAGGCAGCATCTCACTGTGGTTTGCATTCCCTTAGTGATTTGTGACTCGTGACTCCGAGTGACACTTTATGTGCTGTTGGCCACTTGTTCATCTTTGGAGAAATGTCTGTTCATGCCCCTTGCTCATTTCTGAATCAGCTCACTTGTTCTTTGGTGATTGTTGAATTGTACGAGTTCCTGATCCATTTTGCATGTTAAATTCTCATGGGATACATCATTTGTGAACATTTCCCCCATTCCACAGCTTGCCTTCACACTGCTGTGGCCTTTGACCTACAGACATTTTTAATTTTAATGTCACCCAGTCAATCTAATTTTACTTTTGAAGTCTGTACATTTGGTGTCAGACCCAAGAAATCATTGCAGACTCCTGCTCCTGTATTTTCCCCATGTGAGAATTTCACTCACTATTTTCTTCTAAGAGTTTTAGAGTTTTAGCTCTTGACTTCTTCAATCTATTTTCCATTAGTTTTTGTATATAGCATAAGGGAAGCACTGACTTCATTATTTTATGTGTGGATATTCAGTTTCCCTGGCACAATTTATTTTTAAAAGATTGTCATTTCTGCATCGAGTGGTCTTGACACACTTGTTGAAAGGCACTTGGCCCTGTGTGTGAGAATTTGTTCCCAGAGTGGGTGATTCTGAGTTCTGTACTCCAAGACACTCAGAGGACGCCTGGCAGGATGGAATGCCAGCTGCCCACGTGGCAACCTGCTCATCAAGGCACCCTGGATTGCCTCTCCTTCCTGGACTTGCTTCCTCCTCCTCTACTTATGTTTCCTGGATCATTAAAAAAAAAAACCTGCTCATAGCTCATAAGCTCTTGTCTTAGGGTCTGCTGTGAGGGAACCCAGTGCAGAGTGAGTCTTAAGAGATCCCTGCTATTTTTAAGAATCTGGTATTTGTAAGGCCTCCAATTAGCTGATAACATCCTTTAATCCTCACATCTGAAAGATACCTGTAAGCATCCATGTCTGATGACAGAGAAGAGAGGAACTCCAGAGGTCAAATCCCTTGCTCAAGGTCACAGGTATAGGTAGCAGAGCTGGGGCTGGGTCCAGGACATGTGACACCAGGTCTGGGTCTCCTCCCTGCCTTGTACCGGTATCACAGAGCTCAGTGCCCAGCTGCTCTGGCCTCTGGACCCGCCAGGAGCTGGACAGAATGCTTGGGTCACCCCTTCACTCCAGGGGACACTGCAGGGCCAGCCCTGTCCAGGACACAGGTGGAGTCTCTGGGAAGCAGGTGTGGAGAAGGCCCAAGACCAGGGACACATGCATTTTACTGTGACCATCTACAGCAGACATTGTCGTTAACCTGGTCAGGGCTCCCCCATGCATTGGGGCTGGGCTTGCTCCTCCTTAGAGGGCTGGAGAAAGACCGAACCCCAAAGGAATCACCCATGTAACACCAAACCTGTAGTTAATATTGCAGGATGCATTTGAGTCTTTTTAAAAACCCACATGGGGTTCATATTCTGCTTTTTTGACAACACCAATTTTGCAAGTTTTCCTAGACTGCTAAAATGTCTGCATCCATTTCATCTTTGACCTCTAGCATGGCCATCAGGTGCGTGACCTTCCCCAACAGTGAAGAACCCAGGTTCCTCCTCTCTCCTTTGCCTGTGGAGCAGCCGCTGCTGTGTTCATCTTTGTCTGCCAGGCCTCACTTTACTCTGCTTGCTGGATGGGCATCCGTCCAGGCTGCGTCTCCTGAGAACCCCGCCCCGCCCCACCCTGCCCCATCCACTTTCCTGGCTGGGTTAGGCCAAGCTCTGGGCCTGTGCTTTTGGTCTTTGCACATGTGCTCCTGCAGGGCACTTCTTGGGCACCTTGTACCACGCCCCCTTCTTGGTGATGGGACCAAGCCATGCTTGCAGCTCCAAGCATCATGAAGCTGATGGCAGAGTCCATCCTCTGCAGCTGGGGAGGCTGGGGAGGAGCTAGGTTTCTATCCTGGGACACTGATGTTGAATGAATGAGCCATGGTGGATGAACAGTGAGGGCGAACATGGAGGGCGTGTGGGGCAGCTGTGAGGGATAAGTGTCCACCACACATGGCAATCCTTTTCTCAGTGCTGGAAAGGAAGTTGTGATTCTCACATTATCCAAGAGGCACAGAGACAGGGTGTCATTCACCAGGCCCACATAGCTGTGGAGGAGAGCTTGGGGTTCAAAACCAGTCCTGTCTGCCTGCTGGCTCAGAGCAGGGAGAGCTTGGGACATGGAAGCGACATGAGCTCCACCGCATGAGGCAACACAAAAACTGCATCGTGCTGTGTCCTTGGCTACCCTGACCCTGGAATGGGCCTGGGGATGGAGAGCAAGGGGGTTCAGACCTCTAGGTTCAGACTTCCCAACAGAGGGAAGGTACCTCTGCCCAGGGTCAGCTCACCACACAGGTCCAGGGCAGGGAGGGGGGCCATCAAGATTGTCCCTATTCTGAGTCCCTGTATGCCCTCTGCAGGTGTTTCCCCAGTGCTCCTGAAGGATGAGGATGGGTCGGGGTCTGCTCCTTGAATAATGATCACATGTTCAGTTCTGGATTATAAGTGAAAGAATCCCAATTCAAACTCTAAGGGAAATGGAAATCTATTGGCTCACATTCCTAGAAGTCCAGGATGGGTTCAGGCATGGTTGGATCCAGGTGGTCAATTAATGCCTCTGCTCCCTTGGTTCTCTGTCAGCTTCAGTCTCCAGCAGACTTTTGCCCTGCAGTAGCCAAGGAGCTCATCGGTGACTGCAGGTGGTTGCTTTCCCCTATGCATCTTGTCCGCTATGCTGCTGTACAAGTCCCAAGTGGGGCTCATGGGGACCCAAATCCTGAATCTGTCCTGGCCCCGGGAATGTGTGCCTGAGCAGGGCTGGTCCGGATCCAGGGCTGGCACAGTTCATCTGGTCACAGAACCCACAGCAGGGGTGAGTTGGTGCCCTAAAGGAAGCCCTTCTGTTGGTAAAAGAACAGATCCTGGCTGGCACAGAGCAGGTGCCTGCTGCTGGCACAGACCCTGGGTGCCCCCTAGGCTGCCCTGTGGGGCCTGATCTTGCTCCTGGGCCATCCTTCCTGAGAGCCCTGGCCACTCCACCTTTTGTTTCTGCTCCCTTCTCTGGCCACATTCACCCCAAGCTCGCCAGTGTGCTCCAGACTGCTGTCCTGCTCTGGGGGCTGCATCAGCTGAGGGCAGCAGCAGGTGCGGGTTGGCATGGCTGAGTGGGCAGGGAGGGCCTGAGCAGGTGCAGGTGAGCATCACCTTGGCAGGAGGCCAAGTGTGTCCATGCCAGGTGGCAGATGGCTGACTGGCCAAGACCTCAGCTGGCCAGTCAGGGTTGAGAGAGGCTGCTGAGTCTGCAGAAGGGACCTGTAGCCATGTTCTTAAAGGATCCATGTGGGACCCGGGGCCTTAGGGATGCTCAGAGCTGCCTGGACCCCCTGGGGACCCTACAGGGGAAGGAAGCCAGTTAACTGGAGTGGCTCCTTGGAGGAGGGTGCCCCTAAGAAGTCAGGGAGAGGCACTCAGGATGGGAAGAGTTGGGTTGATGACCCTGCAGCTCCACATGATTAAGAAACCTCTGGGGTCCCTAGGGGGAAGGACAGTGCCTCACAGTCTGGCCTAGGATGGGAAGGCAGGGCTGCCTGGCTCTGTGACTCCCTCCAGCCCAGGCCTAGGGTGTTCAGATTGGATATGACAGGCAGGAGGTACTGCCCAATCCAGGGCTGCTAAGGCCCTGGTTCTCACATTGGTCCTGTATTCAACTCTGGCATGCCCACTCTGAAAAATCAGAATGAATCAGTGATAATCTAATTTTACAAACTGTCCAGAGCTCTTCAGAGCTCCCTGGTGTGTTTGACCCTGGCCAGAAGTCCTGGGTCTGGGTGGGCTGCTCAGTCTGCTGCAGTTCGGGCTATCTGTCCACATAGCAGATTCTAAGGTGCCTACCAAATCAGAAGCCCCAGAGTCATGGCGATGGATCTCCCCAGAGCCAGGGATATTTTGGAGATGAGTGGTTCATCTTTGGAGAAGCCAGGCGCTGCTTTTGTACATACAGAAACTGAGGCCAGGGGGGAAGCTGCTTGCTCAGAGCCTGGAGCTTGGGAGGCAGGATAGTGAGGGTGGCCCTCTGAGAGCTGACCTTGGGGACAGTTGTCACAAAAGAGGCAGGAGAATAAGAGCCTGCACTGGGTGCTGGGCAGTGGGAAGTCATGTGAGTGAGTTCCATGTCCTCTCTCAAGGTCACCTTCATGATGTCACCATGCAGAAAAAAGTCCCTGGCTCACACTAGCTACTGCTGCCTCCAGACTTGTGCTCTCCCTCACCACCAGGTCTGACCCCTCAGAGTTTGGCTGTCTGGGTAGTGCCATGTCAAGGTGGAAAATGAAATCATAAATCCTACTACACTGGGGTGCAGTGTAGGGGGGTGTCACATCTTCATGAGTGATTTCTACATACATACATTCCTACCATGAGGGGGCGCTACCTGCACCCCCACACCCTTGACCATGGGCTGTAGGTTGAGAAACAGATCAGCTCAGAAATCCCCAGTGCCCTGCAGAGGACATCTCTTTGCGTCCTCTGCAGGCCCATGTCTACACCACCCATGACTCCCTCACACCTTCCTCTGAGGTTCCCCTTCAAGCCATGTCCACCTGGATTCCTTCTGGGGCTCTGTGTTGGGGACGCCTGGATAGGCTTGTGTGAGGAAGGGAAAAAAGAGTTTTATGGCCAGGATCCAAAACACCCCCCAGCAGGCTCATTGATGAAGGCTCATTGCCAGCAGATGGGCTTTTGGGGAAGAGACTGGATCATCAGCATTGTTAGGCATTGGTGGCTGATGCACCAATGTGACCATAATCAGACAGTGCTCGCGGGAGGTGGTAGGAACAGGTGCTGGACCAGCTGAAGGGAGTAGGTCACAGGGGTGTGACCTTGGGGATTGCCTCTGTCCCTGGCCCCTTCCTTGGGCACTCTTTTCCTCTTTTCTGCTTCCTGGCTCTGAGAGGTGAGCAGCTGTCCCCCACCATGCCCTCCTGCCATGATGGCTCTGCCTTGCAGCCACCATGGACTGAAGCCCTTAGAGCCAGGAGCCCAAAGAAAGCTTACCTCCTCTAAGTTGTTTTCCTCAGGAAATGGAAAGCTGACTAACACAGACAGCAAACAAGCAGCAAACTTAGGAGTTCTGAATTTGGGAGGAGCTGTGTCTGGAGGGTATAGGGGTTGGCAAGCAGGAGCTGGGTAGCCTGGGGTTGGGGACAACAGTGTTCTGGGACCCCCTACCCCCCAATCCTTGGCTCCTATAGGCTGTCCTGGCAGTGTAGGGCATCACTGTCCTGTGTGATTCTCAGGAACAGGGGATAGTTTTAGGTGGACACCAAGCCACACAGCCCATTTCAGGAGAGGTGCACTTAGGTTCTAAGATTGTAGCAAACGCCAATCAACAAACTGAAGCTGGGGTTTCCAGGCTATTATTTCTTAGAAGTATTTCATCAACAAAGAATGAGAAGGAGGAACCATCACTGGCTGGTGCCAGGCTTTGCTTCAGTGACAGTGGAAATTAAAGCTGAGCCCTTGGGCATGAATGAACAGGAAAAGGCTCTTAATGAAACGTAAGAGAAAACAGGGGTGAGCAGAGCTCTGACGAAGATTAAGCTATCCCCTAACAGGAAGGCAAGAGAAGGTGGGAAATCAGCTTCCACTGGAGAAAGGGAAGGGGGCGTGGCTGGGAAGAGGGGAACCACACTGGCCCTTTCATAAAGAGTGGGCACCCATTTTGTGGGGCACTGGTGTGGGCTGGGGTGCAGTCAGTGGTTCTCTCAGTCTTAGTTTTGTAGCTTGGGGCTCCAGGAGTGATTTGGTTCTGTGAGATGATCATGCTTGCTTGGTGGGTGACCTCACTGAGGGGTGGTCTATGAGGCTCTGATTTCCTGGGATCCAGGTGACTGCAGGTTTGGGACAGTAGCTGGAGACTTGTAGATGTCACCGCAGCAGGGGACCTGGAACTAGATGTTGTAAAAGCTGGTGATCAGATGTCCCTGAGAGTCCTGAAAATAGTTCCTTTTGTCTTGGTATCCCTCAGTCTCAGGGAGATAAAGTAGGTGAGGCAAATTTAGGGCTAGGGAAAAGTGAACATTCCCTAAACAATGGATTGGACTGTATCCGAAGTTTTAAGGTAATAAACAGTGTGAAATGAAGGTCAAGTTTTGCTTGACTTTTAGTTACTTACTGGGCATTTGGAGGTCCAAGTGAGGATTCAAGGGTTTTAGTAAGATCTGCTTTTAATCCTTGACTGCGTTGGAAGGAACCCAATTTGTGTGTTCAGTAATAGGCTAAGGACCTGGGAGTCTCTTTGTTCCTTGTCCTTGTGGTGGTGTCTAACTGTGCCAGAACACTGACAGTGGTCTGTGGAGGTGCCACACTTCTGAAAGACACAAGTGTGAGAAATCTGTGATAGTAGGATTCTGAGATGCCCTAAGCTTAATCAGAGGATGGAGTTGGAGGAAGGCAAGAGGGGGCAGGGAGTCAGTTCACAGCTTTGCCCAAACCACAGAAGAGCAGTCCATTTTCCTGAATGCATGGTGTAACCCTCACTCAAATCCCATCATGACCCCCTGGGCACCACCAGGTCCTGCTCACCCCCAGTCACAAAGGTGCAACTCGGACTATTGTCTCTTGTGCCCACGTGGTCCCTGCTTCAGGTCTCCTCTCATCTACAGCCAGTGCGACATTGATATGAATAGCTTGTGCCTTCCTTCCCTGGATTTTCCTTGTAAAAATGCTCTTAGATCTGTCTGCCCAACCTTGTTGCTGAAGGTGGTGGGTACTTTTTGGGGCTGGCATCTGGAATGGCTCCAGAAGCCCTTTCACTTCTCAGACCATCTTGGTTTTACAGTGGCTGTAGGGCTATGGCTGTGGGGTTAGACTGAGTCTGTGATCAGGGGCTAGGTTTGCACCACTCCTGCTACATGTGGAGGTGAAGCTGCCTCTCCTTTTTTCCTGACTGTAATCCTTTGAGACCGATTTAATTCCTCATTCTAGAGTGTACATAGTGGCTGCCATGGGTAGGGCTCCATCTGCTTACAGCCCCAGCAGGACCTCCCCACTGGGGGCACACCCAGGTACCTCACTCTGTCCACAGTGAAGTTCAAGAACAAAAGGCCATGACTAGCCCAGGACCCCCCAGTCCCGCTTACAACCACTCCATGCTCCTAAGGAAATGCAACTTTATACTTTTACCAAAAAGCATCTTCCCCATAGTTTTAAGTACTCAGAAGGATAAATTTGCATTGCTCCTTTAAAAAAAAGGAACTGCTCCCATCAGCAGAAAGCAAACAGGGAGAGTGGAAAAGCAGGTAGCCAAGCAGTTCCATTGTATGCAAATCCTGTACCTGCAAGGAGGAGGATGGGCACTGCCTGAGGAAACAGGAAATGCAGCTGGTGCAGCCCTAGAACTGTTCACTCCTAAAACAGGGGATGGGACACGGAAGAGCACCAGAAAGGGAAGAGAGGTGAGGGTAGCAGTTCAGTGGTACAACCGCCCTGGCCTGGCATGTATGAGGCTATAGATCTGACCCTCATCCCCAGGACCATTTTTAAAAAGTAAAGAAAGAGCAAAAGGGAGAAACCATGCTTGTGGAGGGCCACTGTGTCCCCAGTGGATGGGACAGGTAGTTGATTGACAGTGCAGTGTCCCTGTGAGCATTTTCCCCCAAGGCCGGCTGGGCACAAGGTGGACTCTGGCTCTGGCCCCTGCCACACACATGGCCAGAGTCCCAGAAATGCAGTGAGTCAGACATGCAGCGCACTCACTGTGAGCCAATTTCTAAGACACAGTGCCACGAAAAAAATAGCTTCCATTCTTTTTCTGTTGATTACATTGTGAAGCAGTGATATTTTAGATCTATTTAATAACTGCGTAATGAAAATTAATTTCACCTGTGCCTTTCTTAATTTTCTAAAGTGTGGCTACCAGAAAATTCAAAGCCAAGCCAGCAGCTTTCATGATATTCCCTCGGGGGTTGGGTTAGGCGGATAAACAATTCTGTTTTTACCACAGGTTGGGTTCCTTATAGTAAAAGAGGTTTATTTCTCACAGTTCTGAAGGCTGGGCCACCCAGGATGAGCCACATCAGTGGTCAAAGTGTGCACGAGAGAGTCAGAGAGGGGAAGAGGGTGCAGAGGGTTCAGAGAGGAAAGGGGGGGACTTCATTCCCCTCTTCTATAACCAACCCACTCATCTGATGAGAGCCTGAATCCATTCCTGAGCTTGGAGCCACAAGACCTAAATACCTCCCATTAGGCCCTGCCTCTTAGTACTGTTACCGTGGCAACCTGGGTATGGGTGGGGACAAACAGTCTAGCTATTACCTGCATGGCAAAATGGAACTTTGAAAGTCAGACTTGTTCTTCTTTGGAGACAAGTGGCTTTTCCAAATGTCCTCAGGGCTAGGGCACACATGCCTCATGTCTCAGCCTGGATGCAGTGACATGATAGAGAGCTGGCCCAGGGCCAGTGTCCCTTCCATAGGAGCAATAAGATGAAGCAACCCTGAAGATGTATTTTCTCTCGATGTACCCCTCCCTCTGTCCAGTGCTGTGAAAGACCCTCACATACCTGTACATGGGGGTGTGGTGATTTGAGGTGATTAAGGTCCCTCCATCTCCTCACAGCCAGCTTTAAATAAATCCTTTTTCCTGTTCACCAAAATAAACGGTCTCCTTCAGTTAGAGGCAAGCAAATGCGCCCAGGTGTTTGAGGTTAAGTGGCTGATAGCAAAGCCACAGAACATAGAAGACAGAACACAGGAATGTTCCCGAGCTGAGTCAGGCTGTGGCCTCAGGCCCTGTGGGGCAACATCCCTGGTGGCTGCTGCCTCCTGTGTGGAGGCTGCTGGTTCAGTAATGGTCACACTTGCCCTCTGCAGCTGCTGTGAGGTTCTCTGAGGTCCTTGTCACTGCCAAGGTTGAAGAGTGAGGAGATTCACGCACAGGCTTCTCCCCACTACTCTGAATCTGTGGTGGTGAGGATGAAGGAGGATGGGTGTACTGTGGGACCAGACAGGCATCAATCTCGCACATAATCCCTGATGTTGACAACATCCACCATCTAGGAGGAAAGGTCCCACATCTCCACCTGGCTGGGGCTTCAAGCTAGCAAGCCAGCTGAGGGAGGAAGTGCGGCTGGCTCCATAGGAGGACAGGCACAGGGCTTCAGTAAAGACAGCTGAGTGGCCCAGGCAGCTTCGGGAAGTGATCTGGCTTGGGGAAACCCCATTTCCTCTGATGCACCTGAACCTTCATTCCTGCTCCGGGAGAGGCAGAGAAACAGTGGTCTTACACAGTGAAAGAATGAGACCAGGGGACCCTCCCCTCCTGCAGCAGATGACCCAGCCTTGTGCTCTGAGGTGGGCCATGGTGTTCCCAAGAGACGGGGCCCACTAGAGGCGAGGAGATCGGGCCTGGGCCTTACTGGCACCTGAGCTTCCCCTGGGTGCCCTTGGCCCAGGATTCTAGACTCACGCTCCCTCTGTGACTTCAACATGAGTCTCATCATGCTACTCCTGGACCTGCGTGTACTTTGTGTTGGGAAAGGGGAAATTTCCCAGCAGGGATGTGAAATGACAATGAGGTAAAGGCAGTCACTGGGTCCCTCATTCGTCTTTTGATTTCAGCAGGAGGCACTGTCTCATACGCCCATGGGGGCTGGGAGGTTGCAGTGAGGTCCACGGTTCCCAGACAGCAAGCTCAGCAAGGCTAGGCTCAAGTGGAGAGCGGGCCCAACTGCAGGTCAGTTGCTCTTCCTGGGGAAATGAGGGCTGTGCTCGTCCAGGCCTGCTTAGTTGTTGAGAGGAAAGACATCCACATTTAGGGGTAAAAATCTAATTTCTAAATATTAGCAATAGTTCAATAACAATGAGGATGATGATGACAACAGGATTATGTCACATTTGTGGGTTGTACCCATTTATGACCTCAGCCTACAGCTTCTGATCTATCCACAGGAGACTGAACTCAGCCTTCACCCTGAACTATACCCTCAGGCCAATGTCATCTCAAGAGGGAGTGCAGGAAAGGAAAGTGGCTGATCGTGCTATGCAAGCAGGTGCTGGGGCTGCTGTTGACATTTCTGGGTCTGTGGTCCCTTGAACATAAGAACGGAGGTCTGGGAGAGAAACAGGAGGGTGAATTGCTTGGGTCGGCCGTGTTGGGGTGGAATGCAGTTACCTCCCAATCCATCCAGGAACGACACTGGGGTGCAGAGCAAGATGAGATCGCACTGTTACCTTGTTATACAGTTGTTCTGCATCAATCCGTGCTTGCTAGAGAAACAGATTTAATGCAAGGTGTACAGATACATATGAATTTACACGACTGGCTTACAATGACCGCCCACGGAGTCAGACGTGGAAGAGTGCAAAAGCTTTGTCTGTGGGCTGGAGAGCTGAAGGATCCAGTCAAAAGTCTGGAGCTCATTGTAGACTCTGTGAAGGAAGCCAGGAGACAATGTCCACAGCAGAGGGAAGACTAGAGTTCCTCCAAAGAAACACAAGTGAGCTTCCCTTCTTCATTTCCCTTTTATACTATTCTAGAGAGAACCGACCCTCCCTACGGTCAGAGACGCACACCCAAAACTATGCTGGCCTGATGTAGTTGAGTGTTTCTTCCTCAAGCTGACACAATCAGTTGACTATCGCATGTTCCAGTGTTATTTGCCCAGTAATTTGTTCTCTGCTGAGTTGGAGAGTCACCTTTGGTGTACAGTGAATTTACGTTTACAAATATACTCATTATATATAATAAGGCCCATTTTAGACTTTCCATTTCATCCCTTTGGTCTTTTCCTGTGTCATACTCTTAAATGTCATTTCAGAACCAGTGTCCCTCATTATAGTTTTTATGAAAAATATTTTGGCTATTCTGACTTGCTCTTTCTCATTAATAAACCTGAAAATCACTTTGTCAAAAAAGTGATTTTGTGAGGTGTGCCATTGAATCAGATTAATTTGTGGAAGCCATAGCTCAGAGGTTTTCTCCCTAGACAGTTGTACATTGGAGGGTTGGTCCTGTGTGTGACGGGAAGTGCAGTCTCGATGGAGGTCCTTAGGACACTAGGAATAGAACTTTGAAAAGGACTGTGGATACGATCCTTCTTCCATCAGTGCTCTGCCTGGGACCATCACCAAAACTGGCACTATGCCAGTTAGACTTTCTTTCTTTCACTTTTTTTATTTTAAAGACTAAAGGATGGAGACATACAAACCAGAACAAGCCATAAACAATATCGAAAATACAAAATTATACAGAACATAGCAGGGAATAACACTGGATGCTGTATCACATAATGTCATCTTTACACTAGTTAACACACAAACATTAAAGGAAATACCAAATTATAGAGAAGATAGTAGGGAATCAGCACTGGATGCTGCATAACAAAGTTATCTTCACTTCTGTTAATACAAAAACGATTGGGAAAATACAAATTATAGAGAACATAGAAGGGAATTAGCTCTGGCTGCTGTCCTACATAACGTTACCTTCACATGTTACTCAGTTACACAGATGATGGCCCATTTGATCATTCAATTTTCTCCTCCCTCATCTACGTTGCCCTACCACTCAATCAGTCATCTTCCCTGTGATAATAACTGTATTCCTGGGTTTATCTATACCCCTGGACTCTCACCTTGGGAAGAGATATAGCTACCTCAGACTATACTATAGCATACATGGGTGTATACAAACTGCCATGGTCGGAGGTGGAAAAGCACCTATGCTCAGAGGGGACCACCTGGCTCCACCCCATCGCTGTGCTATGGGTGGGGGCAGGTCCAGTCCGTGGGGTGCCTTTAGCAGGGCCCACAGTGGAGCAGCCGCAGGCCCCACAGAGGAGCAGTCGCGGGGCCCTCAGCTGAGCAGCCGCGGGGCATGAGCCCCCGTCAGGGTGCCCTCAGTGACCCTTTTGGCTCTGTCCTGTTGCCTCAATGCTGGAGGCCCTTTCTTCTCCTCCTCCCTCCTCCTGATGTCCAGTATTACCATTCCCCACCCCTTGAAGCTGGGCATTGGATAAACTTACGATGCTTGGTATAAGGGCTTGAAATCTCCCCGGCCCATTCTTACTGTGTTAGTTCAGGGTATGAACTGAGTTTAAAGATTAGTTCTAGAATAGAGTTGGAAGATTTTCTCAGGTCTGCTGTACAGAGTATGTTGTTTTTCAGAGTCCCGGTCTGCTGCTTTTCATCTAATTTGTTGCTAAGGGTTCATGCAAGGTTCATATGTGCAAGCTGTAAGGAGACCCTCTTGGTGCTCACATTAATAGTGTGGGATGAGTCCCGAAGACCGTGGATTCGTCCCATTGTTGCCAGGAACAGGCGGTGCTTGCTCAAGCCACTGAGACTCAAGGTGCTCCCAGAGAGAGTTCAGGGTGGGAGCTGAGTCCTGGCAACCCAGCTCATGCTTCCTGCCTGATGTTGGAGTGAGAAGGGTGTGGATCCACGTGATCCACTTCCATCTGCATCTCCCTCCCGTTGCGGTGCTGGAACTCCCATCCACTCCTCAGCCGGATTCCTGGGAGCTGCCGCGGCTCACCACTGAGGTTCCCCACTGCTGTCCACCGGTAGCCACTCACCCAGCCGAGAGGCAGGGGACCACCCCCTTGAGGCAGGTGCAGAGCCGGGCATGGTGGGCTGTGTACTAATTGCATTGATTCTCTCCAGGCACTGATTAGGAAGGTTGCTGCAGGGTGGGGACTCTGCCCCAGTGGCTGTCGTAACCTCTCATTCTCACACTGGGTTCGACAACTGCTCCCGACCGCCACTGCCTCCTTTCCTGGCTGCGCCCTCCTCTCTCCAGCCCTGGACCAGCTCTTGGAACTCCACTCTCCCCTGGCTGAGTCGGGAGGCTTCCATGAACGTGGGCCTCCGAAGCTGAAGCTGCGAATGCCAGAACAAGGGCATGGGCCATAGGTGTGCTTGGAGCGGTGACTTCCTCCTTCTCCTCTCCCCGAGACTGCACCAGGGGGATTTCCGATCCTTTCCTCCAGCAGAGGTTTTGCTTACTCTTTCTGAGGGCTTCAGTTCCCGTTTCAGATCCTTCCTGAGTTCAGGATACCCACCTCTTTCCTTTCTGTCTCACATGTTGCTATATTCCTATATTCCTTTGTCTGACTGGCATTCCTCCTGGAGGTTCTCTCTTCTCTGCCTACCTGGTTGCCATTTTGAAGTCCTCTCAAAAAATTTATTTAGTCATTTGTTACTTTCTAGTGAACTGACCATTACATTTCTAAAGTTCTGTAATGGCCAACAGACCATAGAAAGATACCACTTTAGGCTCCTGCTTGAAACCAACAGCTACAGAAAACTGCTGGCCTTGATTCAGGGCCATGCCAGTTAGACTTTCAGTATCCAAAATAATGAGTTAAATAAACCTCTTTTCTTTACAAAGTTATCCTGCCTCAGGTATTTCATTGTGATAATTTAAGGCAGGTTAGTAAATGAGAGAGTTTGACAGTTATAGAATTTACCATTTCTGGGATATTTTATGACCTATTTTGTATGCACCTGATAGTCTTATTTTTTATTTAACCTATAGCTCATATACATTTTGTGAACAAGGTATTCCTAGATATTTTATAGTTTGGGGAATTTTTTTCAAATGTATTTTAGCTTAGTATATGTTTACTTTGTATAACTTTACTATATGTTTACTTACTGAAATGTCCTACTTCTAGTGCTTATTCAGTGATTCTATTCAGTTGATTCTTTTCCAGTTGTTAAAATTTATTATATAGTGCCAGAACTTCCAGAGCAATTTAAGATATAGTAATATCTACATGTCTAATTTTTGAACACAGCAATTTAAGATATAGTAGTATCTATATGTCTCATTTCTGAACACAGTGGGAACATGCTAGAGCAAATTTTATCTTTAAGGTCAGTTTTATCATGTTAAGGAACATGTATTTCCTATTTTTAATGTGTCAACAGCTTTATTAGGAATTTTTTTATTTTATAAATACCCTTTGCACATCAATCAAGATAGGGATTGACAAACTCTAGCCCAAAGCCCTAATGTGGGTGGCCTGTTTCTGGGCATTAAAAGTGATACTTTTACTTCTGAAAGGTTACTATTAAGACGAAACAGCCCACAAACACAATATGCACCAAAGATTGTATGTGGCTGCTCTATTGCCTGCAATATTTATTTTCTGATCCTTTATAGACAATTTTTCCAACTCTTGAGATAGGAGATGGTGCGGATTCTATATTCTTTGAATTATTGATGTGATGCTCTTAGCATTAGTATTGATCCATTCCCGAATTCCTAGGCCAGACTTGAAAGCTGATCAGAGTTGTTCTGGATTGCCATCCTTGAGAGGACAAAAGCAAAGCCTGAACTTCAGACAGCGAGGGCCACAATAAACCTCCAGGGAAGGCTGCCCAGGTACCCATGTCCTGAGAAGAACAGAGAATCTGGGGAAAGGGAAGCATTGCATTTCAGAGTGGGTGGGGTTGGTTGGTTGTTTTGCTGTTGGATTCCGTGGTTTACTTTTTGGTATCACTAGCCCTTGGGAGAATGGTACCAATGCCGGCTTGCAAGCCTTATTGATATCGTCACTCTTCCAGAGGTCACTCATCAGCTTCCTGAAACGGAAGTTATATTTAGTAAGAGCGAGTGTGCATTTGGCTAGCAGATGCACATTAGGACCTTCCTTTTGTGTGTCCTAGGGTTTGGGTGAGAAAGTTATCATAAGTGTTATTGCAATGGGTCAAGAGACAACGTGAAAGCCCAAGACAGCCAGGGTAGGTTCAGTCATCACCGAAAGGAGTAAGACACAGATAGGGGCTGGAGACAGTGGGGATCCTCCACCCTCCATGTTTCTCTTTTAGAAAAGGACTCAGATATTTACTTGAAATCGACTGCATTGCTGTGATACAGACTCTTGCCCTCTACTCCCTTGAATCCAGTGAGAGACACAATTCATACATGTGATCTGTGGTTACAGAATTCTCTTTTTGGTCAGTTAATGTTTGGGTAGAGGTTTCCTAAATTCCTGGAACCAATATGTCTCCCACCCTTTGCAGCAGGTGTTCAAAGGACATCATTCCACCTGTGGCCAGACAAGTCACAACTCTACCTTAGCCTTCTCTTCCTGCTTGTGCAGATCCTCACTGTTAGCCAAAGTGAGCACTTGGGGCCTCCTCAGGCCTTTTCTGAGCATGTTAACAGCCCCACACACCTGCTCTTCTGGATTCCCAGGAACCTGTTGATTCAGATCCCAGTCCTATGGGCACCTCATGCCCAGCTTTTCTTTGCTTTTTGGTTAATCTATTGTTTGCCTGAGCTATCATCTGTTGCCCTGAGCATCTGTAATGTGCAACACTCACTTGTGATGGTTTTTGACAAATCAGTGAACTTCAAGCCAGCTCTGATAAAGACAGTTTTACAAGTGGAGTCTGTCAGGGTAATCCCGATAGGTAAATCATGACAGTTCTCTGGGGATGGAATTTGAAGGTGTTCCACTTCCTTCCTGCCTGTCCAGTGGCTGCCTGACTACTGGTTTCCCTGTGACTGTGGGCTGCTCAACTTTGAGGTCTCTTGGAGCTACGGGGTGAGGGAGGGGTGGACTGGGGCAAGTTAAAATACCACAAAGTTGGCTGTTTTTCCTGAGAGTCAGCCTTTTTCCTTGATTAAACACTCTTCAGATTGCTGCAAGTCCTTGATTAATTTCCAGAGTTCTGAAATATTGATTCTGACAATTTTTGCCAGGGTTCTCACTGGCTCTGTAGAGGAGAGACCTTTTGGAGGTCTTTTCTCAGCCATGGTTGCTGATGTCACCTCTCCGAGCGGGTTTTGACTCTCACTTTATGTATCATCGTAACGAGCTTGGTTTCCCATGCACAGGGACCATGTGGCAGCCAGCTGGAGGGGGAAAGGGGAGGTGTGATTGGGCATTCTTGCTACAGCAATTGTTCCTTCTCCCCATTTCTTTTCAGGCCAGAGAGATCTGTTTCAGAATCAGAACAGACCTAGCTGTAGGGAGCAGGGAGTGTCTCAGTCCTCTTTTTCTGTACCTGCTCCATTTAATGAGACTGGAACTCTGAAGACACCCCTCTGCAGGCCTGGGCCCTGTTCCATTTGGAGGTTTGAAGGGTCTGTGGCTTTGGCAATTAGCTGGCTCAGTTTTCTGTCCCTGCTCCGGAGACCTCCCAGCGTAAGCTCCCCGCACCTCCCTGTCATCCTCCCGTCCTGCACAGCTGGATAGCAGAATAATGACTTTATTAAGCGCATCCTGCACTTAATTCCCCAAGGATGTCAGTCCATTAGGAAAGACTAAATCTGCCACCAGCAGCCACACAGCTGGGTTAGGCTCATCTGTCCAGACCTGGGTGGGGGCTGGGGAAAGACACACTCTACCTGCCATTCAGCGTGGCTCAATTCTGCCTGCATGGGCTGACTCAGGAGGGCAGGAGCCCAGGCCCTGCCCACCCACTGAGACCTTGAGCACCATCTCCAGGCCCCTCTTGTCCTTTTCACCTTTGGGACAGGCGGGTCAGTGGTGGGTGTCAATTGGCATCCAGAAACTGGGGAAGGGGTCTACGATTCAGGTTCATGTCCTCCAAGGCCTTCTTGATAGAACAGGAGCTGTGAGGCATGTGGGGCCAGTCCTGAGCTGTTCCTGCAGGAAAGGCAGAGGGGAGCTCAGAGTCAAGGAGAGAGGCAGGATCAGAGATGGGGATAGGTGGAGTCTGGAGGGAAAATCTCAGAAAAGGTTGTAGAAGAGCTTCTTAGAGGGCACCTACCATCTTGGATATACAGCTTTTGATATCTCTAAGGCCAAATGTGTTCTTTTCTTGGGGCTCAACTTTCACAAAAGCAAGGATGGTGACTCTTCACCTTGGTGAAGGTTCCCATAGAGAGGGCAGATGTGGGTGGGATGCTGCACGGAGCCTGGCCTGTAGCTACAAGGGCAATACTTCACATCCCTTTCTGGTTGGAGGGCCCCATGCTGATTGGGCCATGGGGGAAAGATTTTTGACTTCACCTAAGCCAGGGGTTGACACGACTGGGATATGGAGCAGCCTTGGGAGGTCTCGCTGGTGTAGTAGGTCCTGGATGGACACTCCTCTCTCCTTTGTGCACTGTCTTCATACCTCCCAGGGGAAGCAGGGTCTCTTCCATCCCAGCCTAATCTCTCTGGGTCTCACTGGTGCCCACCACTGCAGCAGTCAGCAATCCTAAAAGCTCAGGGAAAGGTTGCATATCTCCTCTCAGAGAGGAAATGGGGGAAGGGAGACAGGGCTGGGAGGTGTCTTGGCCTCTTTTACACCAGGTGAAATGTGATCGGGGCACAACTTCTCTCCAAAAGATCAGGGTGCTCTTACCAGAGGGTGCTGGGCAGGCAAAGCCACAGATGCTGTTGTGCCTGAACTAAAACCCGCCCCCCAAGGTTTATGTGGGGCTTTGGGGAGGTGATTGAATAGTGGGGCACCATACATACCAGTGGATTCATCTATTGTTGAATCCATGGCTGACTATACTGCTGGGGGGGGGGGGCCTGGCTGAAGGCAGGGTGCTGCAGGGCATGACCTGGGAAGGTGTATTCTGATCCTGGGCTCCTTCCCCTCTCCGGCTCTTTCTGCTCTCTCCCTGCTTCCTGGCTGTCATAAGTTGGGCAGCTTTCCTTGGCCACACCCTTCTGCCAGGCTGTTCATGCCTTGGAGCTGGTTGACCATGGACTGCAACCTCTGAATCTGTGAACCCAAATGCATGTCTCCTTCACATTGTGTACGTCAGGTACTGTGTCCCAGCAATGGAAAGGTGACTAATATCAGAGGGCCACCAGGTGGATGGCCACAAGGTACCACACTCAAGACTAGGCACAGGCTTAGTTCCGTGCCTTGTCTCTAGACTTTGGTCTTGGCTTTGCTCATGCCACGCCCTCATCCACCATTCTCCAGGACGCTCTAGGCCCAGAGGACCCTTGACACGGTCTCCTGTATGCCCAGACTGGGCTCTCAGCTGGGGATCAGTTTGCTGTTTCTTGTTAGGTCCTGGTTAATCCACTGATATATCTACACATTTCTTACCTTGTTTATCCAGTCATTCATTTAGCAAATGCTGACTGAGTGACAAGAGTGAGGCACCAGCTATCCCAGGGGGAGGGAAAATGTAGACACACTGGTCTCTTGTGGCCTAAAGCCAAGAAGGTTCCCATCCTGGTCCTCTTCTTTCTTAGCACAAATTACTGCCTCAGGGCATCTTTCACTATCTGGCTACATGTTTTTGTATCTTTAAATAACATACAGTGTTGTTTTACACGGCTTAAGATTCCCTGAATGGTGAGGGACTGTATGCAAAATTCTGTGACGTGCTTTTTTATTGTTTCAGCTCAACATGTTTTTAAATCTAAACTTTTGAAGCACTGCATAGTATTTCACTGGACACACAGAGCACAATTTGTGCTCTCTTGACTTGCTGGTAAATAGGTAAGTTGCTTCTCATTTTTCTCCAGTCCCAGTACAGAATTTAAAGAACATGACCAGCTAATCCCAAAATTTATGTGAATGAATAAAGGGCTAAAAAAAAAAGGTATAAGACTCCTGAACACGCTGCAGTGATAATTTCTGTCTATGTCTTCTTGTCCCATGTGTGAAGGCTGGGAAGAAAATTGCTGGGCTGTGGCGTAAGGGTATCAGTCACTACTTAGCTGTCACCCAGGGGGGGCACCAATTGATATGCCTACCTGAAATGTCTCTGTTATCACCAACACTTGGTATTTCCAGACTTCTAAATGGTAGGAAATGCCAGGCATATGGCGGGCACTCAGTAGGCGTGCGCCGGATGAAGTCAGATGTGTTTACTTGTCCCTCGGTTGCTACCCGTTATGAACGTCTTTTCGTGTGTCAACTGGACATCCACTACTGTCTTCTGGGAATTTCTCATTTGTGTCTCTTACTCATCCTTTTATTGCATTGTTTGGCATTTTCACTCTGCATTTGTGGCAGTTCTTTACATCTTGTGAGTTATAATCTTTTATCAGTTATGTGCAGAACCAAGTATCCTTCTCAGTTTGCAGCTTGTTTTGATAATTGTGTCTCTTGTCTTATAGATGGTTTACATTTTAATACTCTCAACATTCTCAAAATTTTCCTTTATATTTTGTGATTTCCTATCTTATTCAAATCATGTTTCCCACTTGACATCATAAAGATATTTTTCTATTTTTTTACACAAGCCTTACACAAATGGTAAAGTTTCTCTTTACCATTTAGTTGTGTAATGTACCTGGGTTATTAACGTATTGAATGATTTGAATTAAGGATTTTATTTTCTTTTTCTGCGCAGGAATAAGTATTCTTGTTTTCTAGCAAGCTTTTCTACTGATCTGAAGTGATAATTCTTTCCTTTTGTGTCTCAGCCAATGTCTAAGTTCTTTGTATTCTGTCCCTTTTTTTCTTTTTCTTGCTGTACCCACACCTCTCAGTTTTCACCCCTAATATTTGTGGTCAATCATAATGGCTATTTTGATGGGTCCCCAGCCTTCTTGTTCAGAAGTGTTAGAGCTTTTTATTTTAGTCCTTTATTCAGTCACATAAATTTTGGGATTAGCTGGTCATTTTCTTTAAATTCTCTATTGGGATTAAATTAAATTTATAGATCAATTTGCCAGAATTGTCATTTTTGTGATATCAAGTCTTTACCCATAAACATGGCATATCTGGCTAATTTACTTTGGTCTTCTTTTGTGTTTTTCCATAAGGTCTTATAATTTTCTGTGCAAAGATCATGCTCATCTTTTGTTAGATTGCTCTCGACTCCTACAAATGTATTTCTGTGATTTCCAGTGTCTCCTTGAAATTAAAAATTCTGATTTTCTGAAGCTGTGGTACAGGGACACCTATATTTTCTGATTCTCTGTGGTATAGGGATACCGTTTGTTCTGCGTTTTGATTGTTGTGTCCAGCAACTTTACTCTGCTCTTGAATATTTCTTTATTTTTTTAAAAAAATAGAAGTACAAGAGCATATTAACAAACAGACACCAATTACCATAAAAAATAGTACAATCACAACTGATCTAGAGACAAGGTGACATGGTCTCAACAGTGGTTATTGCTTTATCCATTGATATCTTCGAAGTGTAAATCTATGAACCCATATACAGACATGCAAAATTGGTCAGACAATTAATCCTCTCAACAACAGAAAAACACAAAAACCAAACATCCAAAGACAGAAAACAAAACAGGCAAACAACAACAACAACAAAAAAACCATCAATAGTTGCTGCTTTGCATATTGATATCTTCGAAGAGTGTGTTCAGGATAATACATACAGACATACAATATTGATCAAATAACCCGTCATCAATTATTCCTTAGCATTAAGTGATATAATACAATAGTAGAACCATGTTAGCCCTCCTGCATATATGTATATTCATATATACATACATACATTTCTGTCTCTTTCTTT